>WOGR01002140.1:0-19373 GCA_015342045.1 Leptinotarsa lineolata | reverse complement strand
ACCTTTTTTCTGTTCAAGCTTTCGAGGCGTTTATTGTCTCTTCATCGGGAACTCTACAATGATTATTTCATAAAAAACAATTGTATGGGCAACGTGTTCATACTTACGAAAGTGAGGCGTTCAAACCTCACTCAAACCTCAGTCCTACCTGAATGTCGTTGTCGTCTAAATTATCATATGAAAAGACTTGGATTTTGCCAGTCCTGTCATGGACCTTATCATGTTTCTGGTGTTTAGCACTTTTTCTATTTAACATAAAATTCCACTTAGTGTTTGTGTGAGTCACAGAGGAGGGTCAAACAGATCCACTCACTTTGGGTCTAACCAACAGTATCATCTATTTTAGTATCTTCATTGCTCATTTTCGAAGTCTTTCAAACATATCGTTGTTCCAGGTATAATGAAGAGGTCAAGACGACACAAATATCTACAGATACCAGCTTTCTTTCTAATCTATACAATCATGCACGTAGTATCAATACCAGAAAACAACGCCCAGAAAGATGAACAAGTTTCGAAAGTGAATACGGATGAAAAAAATCGCACAATGTCAGAACATCATCACGAGGTATTGAAACACCTCGGTTCTCAAATGGACGTTGCAACTGGCAATCACAAAGGAGGTTCTGATGCCGCTTCATCTGCAAAGAGCACGGAGAATAACGATACGCTCAAGATGTCAGAACACCACCATGAGATAATCAAGCACTTGGGTCACCATTTTGGAGTTGCCACGGGGAGTCATCAGGCCGATAATGGTTCTGAAGGAAAGGTTACTGAGGAGAAGGTCAACGACACGAGTAAGAACCTAGAGCACCACAAAGAAATATTGAAACATTTCGGTACTCACTTTGGAGTGGCTACAGGAGCCCATCAGTTCCATGAGGGTCAGAATCTGTCAGATAAAATTCTTGCCGATAGCAAAAATAGGACTAAAAGTTCAAATAACACGTTGGGCGTAAATAAAGAATCTACCGCAGTTCCAGAGAGAATAAAGGCTAACAGTAGTTTGAGTGCGAATTCAACTAGCGACGAGCTTAACTGTACAGCGCCAGCAATAAAACAGGTAAGCGATAAACTTTACTAAGGTAGTCAAAAAACTATTCTTCTTGATGAATGTAAGAGGTTAGGATTTCCATTGTTTGAAAAGTTGAGAGATTTGAACTCTATGAGAAGATAAGAAATAAATAAAATAAAATCAATGAAATATTGGAAATACAAAAAAATATCAAGACCAAATATTTATACACAGAAAATAAATCAATATCATCAACATGAGAAAAACTAAATAAACTCAGGAAACTTGCTTCAACTTAAGCGAGGAATAAAAATCGAAAATTAAAGAACATAAACAAAATGTCAGGAATGAAAAAGCAAATCATTACAGTCATAAAATCAGTAATGGGTTTAAAAAACTAGATAAACCTGGAAAATCATGAACTAGGATAAAATAAAAATGATGAATCATTCGAGATTAGACTTTTACAGAAGAACACTATCATCTTTGTTCATGAGGAAGTAACACAATATTTTGTTGATCACTTTGCTAACTTAGAACAAATTGATAATCAATTCGGTCAGTATATAGCTCTTCCATGTACTCTTATTGTACCCTCGCATGTATCAATTTCAATCTCATCCAATGACATAGCATGAAGTAATTAACCATCTCGATGAAATGGTAAACAAAACTTCTACAGGATATGATGGCTTATCAATCATAACAATTAAACATATAGATATAAATAACTACCGACATATATTATTTCTTCGCTTTGTTTCCTTATCTAACTGTTGCTATGCACTAGTCAACACAGCTTCAGACAAAAAAAAAGAAAAAGAAACAGCTTCTGTCCATCTACTAAATTATATAGGTTCTTCCAACAGGCACTTCCAATTTTTTGACAATTGATAACGGCCATCTTGTTACAGCTACATCTGTCAAATTAGTTGTCATTTATTCGGTGTGTTCAGCCAAATCACCATGGGCGGGTATAGCATTCAACAACACATGTGAATAATAAAATTGTTTTATCTTGATGGGTGTTCGAGCAACGTACCGCGCACTTCGCCCATTTACGGTCGCCATAATCGTCCTACCGAGAGGACTATTCGCAATGTGGTTCACTAAACGATCGACCAACACCCGTACGTCGACGAGACGCAAGATCTGCCGGAAACACCGCCGCTGTGAGAGTGTGCAGGAAAATTCGAGGGAGTCGATTAAACGTCGCCTATAAGAACTTGGCCTTTCGCAGACCACAATTTGGAGAATTTTGCGTCGTGACTTGGGCCTGCACCTGTACAAAATTCAACTAAGTCAGGAGCTGAAGGTAAACGACCATAGAGAGCAACGTGTGTTCGCTCAATTAGCTCTAGAGCAATTGGCAACTGACCCAAAATTTCACCGGAAAATCATCTCCAGCGATGAGGCCCATTTCTGAGTAAATGGGTACGTGAACAAACAAAATTGTCGAATTCGGGATGATATTAATCCACATAAGATCCAAGAGCGACTAATGCATCCTGAAAAAGTAACTGTTTGGTGTGAATTTTAGTCTGGCGGCGTCATCGGTCCATCTTTTTTCGAGAACGACGTTGGTCAGGCCATCACTTTCAACGGCGAGCACTATGATGGCCTGAATTGGATGATATGGACACCAACAACATGTGGTTTCAACAGGACGGTGCTACATGCCACACAGCTCATGCCACATTGGATATTCTGTACGTGCGATTTGAGGGCATGGTCAAAGGTCATCTCACGTGTAGGTGATGTGAATTGGCCAACGAAATCGTGCGATTTGACCCCGTTAGATTTTCTACTGTGGGGATTTCTCGAGTCGCAGGTGTATACGAATAAGTCACAAACTGAAGCGGTTCTCAAAGCCAAATCTTGAATTTATTGGAGCCTCTGGAGACCCCCTACATTTTTTTCTATGAAAGAGAGGTCATTGGCAAATCAAGATCTTAAGATGATGTGGTGCTACAGGTTTTTCCGGGTTTTCCAAATGCGCCACTGGAATCAATCGAGTCGCCCCGGAGCGCCAATTGATTTTTTGTCGTTGTTTCATAATTGGTTTTTCAAACGATTGAAAAATTAAAGACCCTATATACAGTGCGTGCGATTTCAAACCGCAACACCCTGTTATTTTGGAATCCATGAACCGATTTTGAAAAATAAAAATTTCAAATCATAGCACTTGACGAGCTGTATTCAGTGATGTTAATAGATAGGAATTTCTTTCATTTTCAAGGCCTACTATAACTTACTCGATGGGTCGAAATTTCGAGAAGGCCATTAGGCCTTTTTTTATCGGAAAAATGGATAGGCATATTTGACTCCACCAAGAGCGGTACATATCAGAAATACGACACGGACTGTGGCTGCTCATCAATTTGAGGTTAAACTTAGTACACCTTGAAATTCACTTTTTAAGAACTCTTTCATTTGGAGAACTGCGTTTATGTGGAATAAACTTCCTGAGAACGTTTTTCCAAATGACTTTGATCTCCAGCGATTCAAATCCAGCGTCAATAGCTACTTTCGCACAGGCACCGCTCTCAAGAGTGCCCTAAGGATTTCCTTCAGTGCTTGTGTTTTGTCCTTAAAAAAAGCTAGTCACGTTAACACAATAAAAAAGTTATAACGCCTAAAAGAAAATTTGTTGGAACATTTTCAGAAATTTTTTATTTTAAATTTCTCGATAAAAAGTAATGGAAATAAAGTTATAGATAATTTGAATTTCCATGAATGATGTCGCATAAAATTTTCTATCGTCTATTTTACGTGATACAGCGCGAAAACCCACAAACTTGAACTTGAGCTTATACATACCCCCTCACATACCAAAAAAATCAAAAAACATCCTCTGAAAACGCACACGGAAGGCCTAAAAAATGTATCATTTCAATGGACTATAACTCCGCAACCGGTTATCCAAATTCAAAACAGTAAAAGTCGTTGTATAGAGAAATGAAATGCCTTTCAAGCAAAGGGTCACGAAATCCTCCTTTCTATAAAAAAAAAAGTTGAGAGTGCCCTCTCCGCGGCTGATTTCTTTTTATACAAATTTCATACAATGTACAGCGTGATTCACGATTGGTGGTAGGTTAAGACGTTTCTGGAAAACGCAACGCAGGATTTTTTTGCAAATTTCACATCTTACATTTCCTTACCTATTCTATCGATTTAAATATTTTCAGCATTGCGGCGTTGCTACTTCTATCAAAAAGTTCTAGCAACTTCATTTTTTTCAAATAGAAAACCCCATATGTTAACACATTTTTTTGATTGCTCTTCTATTATAATACTTTTCTGTTGATGTCTTATACCTATCTCGATCAGTTTTCGAGATAAAGAATAATTTATGTTGAATATGGTCCAAAACATAGCTCCAATTGAACTCAAGTACATTGGTACTCTAAATTCATGAAAAGTTAATATATTGATGATAGGTATATCGATATGTTTGATTACCACCAAAAAATCGACTCCATATCATATAGGGCGAGCTAAAACTACTATTATTTCCATTATGCATAAAAGTGGTCAAAAGTTCATTTTTCCAAATCAAATCCCAGGTATATTACTTGATGAATTGAAAGATGACGAAAAATGCTTCAAGATGATATACCATATCCCTATTCCTGAATCACAAAGTTTTCTTAATAAAGTCACTTTTTCTGAAACTATTAATTTTTTAAGAATTTGATTTTGGGTAGCAGTGGAATTATCAAGCTCAAAAGTTTGGTTACTTTTATAAGTAATATACAAATAGTTATCGAAGGTGTTTCAAAACATCTTCTTAACGAAGTTCTTATGAAATTATTTATCACACATGAATGAAGTGATCAAATCATTGTCTAGCAGAATAGTCAAGTAAATGTATCTTGAATTAATACCAATAAACGAGAGGAAGTTTGTAAGATTACAAAATAATTTCCATACCTATGGCTCAAAGTCAAAAGCGCCCTCAACATTACCAAAACCTGTTACTTCAAATGAGGACAATACTGTTAACGTTTTGGCATATTTTTATGCATACCCGGAAGCTTCCATTCGCAGTGCAAAACAAGATTTGGGTTTATTACATCCTTCAGTACAACGAATTTTGAAAAATCACGAAATGCATCTGTATAAATTCACCAAAGTTCAATCTCTCAAAGCAGAAAACTTTGAACGTAGAGTGCATTTTTGCGAATCCCTTTCAGTAAATGTAGAGGAAGATTGAGAATTTTCGTCAAAAATAATTTGGAGCTACGAATCAAAATTTACGAGAGATGGCATTTTTGATAGAGGGAGTAAACATTTTTGGGCTGATCATAATCTTCATGTGACAAAAGAAATGTTTTCTGTATTTTGAAGAACAATAAAATTACCTTTTTTATTTATGAAGACTCACTAAATGCAGAGAGATATCTCCAAATATTAAGGACGACTGTTACCAATTTCCTCGAAAATTTACCTTTAGAGGAATATAGGAATTCGTGGTTTCAACCGAACGGAGCACCAGCTCATTCCACCCAAGAAATTTCCAGGAAAATTCACGAAATGTTTGACGATCGTTGGTTTGGGCGTTTAGGGCCTTGGGATTGGCCATCGAGATCACCCGATATCACGCTACTTGACGTTTTTCTTGAGGTGTTTCGAAAGAAAGGGTGTACAGTACTTCAGCGCCTAACCAAGAAGAACTGCGACGACGAATAGTGCAGTGTATTGAAGATCTGGATCCCCATGAAATTGATGAAGCAACTACAAGTCACGTACGATAAAACAGTCCAAAATGTTAAGAATGTAATGGACAATATTTACAGCATTTATTGTGAAAATGTGATATCTATTTTGTTAACAATTTTGTTATTTTTAATCATCCTAATCCTGGTATTTTCTGTACTTTCACATGTTATAGCCCAGAACATCTTAATTTTTACCTAGAAATGCCTGGTTTTTGATACAGTTGTTCCCTGGAAACTTTGAGCCATACCTCATAGTTGTTATCTCACAAACTTCCTTTCGTTCATTAATTCAGGATAGATACATTTGGTTGAATTTTGTGCAAGTTCTGACAATGATATGATCACATTGTTCATGTGTAATAAATAATTTTATAAGAGCTTTGAATAATCAAAATTTGCATTCATTTTCGAAGATGTTACCTACTTGTTAAAGTAACCAAACTGTTATAAGCTTGATAATTCCACTGCTACCTAAAACAATATTCTTTAAAAAATGATGTTTCCAGAAGAAGTGACTTTATTAAGAAAACTTTATAATTCAGCTATAAGGATATGATATATCATTTCGAAGCATTTTTCATCATCTTTCAATTTATCGAGTTATATACAGGGGGTTTCATTTGAAAAAATTTACTTTTGACCACTTTTATGCATAATGGAAATAATAGTGATTTAAGCACACCCTGTATGATATGGAGTCAATTTCTTGGTGTTAATTAAATATTTCGAGTTTGTCCAAACTATCGTCAAAACATTAACTTTTCATGAATTGAGAGTACTGATGAACATCAGTTTAATTAGGGCTATGTTTTGGACCATAGTTAGCTCAAATTATTTTTGATCTCGAAAACCGATAGAGATAGGGATATGATATTATCAACGAAAAAGTATTATAATAACAAAGCAATTCAAAAAATGTTATAATATATGGAGTGTTCTTTTCTATTTTTTAAAAATTAAATTTTCTAGGACTTTTTGAAGGAGTGGCAACGCCGCAATATTGAAAATATTTTAGATCGAAAGAACAGGTAAGGAAATGTAAGATGTGAAATTTTCAGAAAAATCCTGCTTTACGTTTACCATAAACGTCATACCTACCATCGACCGTGAGTCACGCTGTATACATCGTATATACCTCAACAAAATCACCTTTTATTTCAAATTACTATTTCACTCATTCAGGAACCTAATTGATTGATAATTCCGCTATCAATTTGCAGGTTCATAATGTATGTTGACATTCAATATATCGCATATCAATATTCAAATTCCTCTTCTTTGCAGTTCCCGAGGCCCCTGATGAGTCCTGCCACAAGGAGACATGGAGGTTTAATAATACACATCATAGTAGCCGCATATATGTTCCTGGGACTGGCAATTGTCTGTGATCAATATTTCGTGGCTTCCTTAGATAGAATATGTGAAGGTGAGTGCCATTTACATTCCGTACAGAATATGTGTTTGTTTGGTTTTGTGGTAAAACGAACTCGTCTCCGAAGAATAGATCTTTTGAATATTGCTTTATTGATTTTGACACAATGATTCTGGAAATGTGCCATTTTCGTTATCGCGAAAACACGGGCGTCCGAGAACACATTTTTGAAGGATTGAGCAACAGTGAAAAAAATTATAGCACCAAAGCAAGTACAATTATAACGTTTTTTTTAATAAAACATAAAACGATCAAGTACTAAAATAACGAAAAATTCAGGTGAAATTACATGTAGAATGGTTTTGTTTCTCAATTGTTTATATGAAGTGAACAATTTGAAACAGTTACAAACTTAAGAATAAGATAGGACACAAAACATTTCAGTAATAATAATAACGTTTATTTGACAAGTTACAGGTCAGCCAAACGTTGGCAATATACTAACGAGTGCCAGAAACTCCAGAGTCGTTTATGAGCACTGTATGTGAAAGAACATATCAAATACATACATAATCTAACATTAGATAACGTTTATAAATATATCATAATCGGATATTTCACAAAATAGACGTGTTGTTGAAATAGCAACTCAGATTTTATAGGGTAAAAGAATATAGTAACAAAAATATCAAAAACAGACATATTATAGTACAACAGATAAAAATAATAATAACAAATGGAAGTATCAACAAGAGAGTGATGAACATCAAAATATATTTATTTACATTGTATTTATTCATTGATTAATTCAGTGATAATAATTCTCTTGTTGAAATAGTACACAACTTATATAAAAAGTTAAAATGAACAGTACAGTTGTAAGTTGAAATTATGAAAGATAAGTCAAATGTATTAAAAATAACTGTTATCATGTTCAACTATATTGTTATTATATTTGAAATACATATCAAAAGGCGCATTTCTCAATTATTTTTTGTAATGATTATATTTTTCACATTAGTTCTGTTTGCCAATACATAATTTTTCAACGAAAATTTAAACGTTTTCGAAGATTCCAGAGTTGAAATATTTTCTGGTAATGAATTTTCAATAACTGGTCCCAGATAAGTTGAACTTCTTTGTTCTATTGCTTTTTTATGTGATGAACATGACAAAAGTCTTTGGTCCTGTGGTTAAATCGTCTTGAGAAAATATCGCTTTAGGTTTTCTAATGGTCGAATATAGGTTTGGGGAATTCCACCCCAAGCAAGTATCGCGTAGTTCAGAGAGCAAAGAAATGGCAGAAATCATATTAAACGTTATTGTTTGTTTCTATAAAGAGGTCGGTCAGAGGCGTAACCGACCTAATCACAAGCGTTATTCAAAGCAGTCTTATATTTTCTGTTTCAATAGTTTTCAAATTGGGCTAGAGTGCCATGGAAACAAATGAACTATTCATACCCAAATGTTAGTTTAAAAGTGAATGCGTCAAAGACAGTAACAAAATGCCCATTGAACTCTTAATTAACGAGGAATAATTGAAATAATAAGGTTATTTGATGATGGTGCTCGAAGTAACAGACAAGTTGCTCAAGAATTCGACAGAAAACATACGCAACGAAATCGTATTCGACATGGAATAGCAGCCTCCGTGAGTAAATATTTTGCTCAAACCGGAAGTGTAGTGAAGAATCGTCCAGCTTTTGACAATCCACATCGAAATCGAAGATACCATGATGCAATTATTGTCTTAGCTTCAATTTGTGCCAATCCCCAAATCAGTTTGCGTGAAAGGTCTAAGCAATTAAATTTGAGTAGAGAGAAAATTAGGAAATGTCTCGTTCGTCATGAAATTAAACCTTTCAAACCAAAGTCCTTGCAAATATTGAAAGAAAGTGACGAATATAAACTATAAGATTACTGCTATTGGGCCCAAGGAAATTTTTTAAATGAGACATTTTCTTTAAAAAAATTGTTCACTGATTCACTATGTTCACTACCAATGAAATAGCATCTGCTTGAAATTGCAGATACTGGTGTAATTCAAATCCCCACTAGGTTATTAACTGTAAGGACAAATACTCTCAAAGATTCAATGTATGGTGTGGTATTTTAGGCGACAGAACAATTGGACGCTGAGTGACTATTCTACCCCACAATGTGCGACAAGAGATGTAATTTCAGCTAGACTGAGCCTCCGTTCATAACTCTTGCATGGTTCGATAGTGATTAAATGAACATTTTCCATTATAGACATAGCCCATATGAACAATGACCTCCTCACTCTCCTGACATAACTCCAATGGATTTTTACTTCTAAGAAACTCACAAGAAGGTTGTGAGAGAATATGGCAAGGCTGCCTTGTAATAAGTATTCCAGAACTTAGGAGAGTGGCCAATAATAATAGAAAAATAAAATCAAATCATTTGAAGGAAAAATTCGTTTCGCCAATAATGATAGAAAAATAAAATCAAATCATTTGAAGGAAAAATTCGTTCAGGCCAGTCTCAACTCCCTACACTTTAGGTTAATGGACTGACACCTATCAGAAAACTACTACTTCCCTGGCTAATACCACGAAGGGAGTTGGATTATATCCAACAGGTGTCAGTGCAGGAATCTTCACTAAAGTATTTCCTGCATATGCTGTTGGCGATGCAACTGCTGGAATTGATTTTCAATTATTGAACGGGCACACTTGCAGACCGGTTTCGGGCTATTTGGCCTCTCGTCAGTGCAAGGTAGTGTCCATCAACAACATAGAGTCGATGATATTCTATAATTGAAATTCGAATTCCTTTCAGTATATCAATCCTCGTACTAAGCCGAAGCGAACAACAAACAACATGTTTGTCATCGCCCCACCTCGTGAACGAGGTACTAACCAACCGCATATAAGAAATTTGCCCGATTCCTCGTACAAGGAAAAAACTTTTCACATATAGTCAGTGGGCACACTTGAAGACTGGCTATAAATCAAATCATATAAGAGAACAATTCGTTCAGGCCAGCCTCAAACTCCCTACACTGTAGGTTAATGGACTCACACCTATCGGAAAACAACTACTCCCCTGGCTAATACCACGAAGGGCGTTGGATTATATCCGACAGGTGTCAGTGCAGAACTAATTGTTCTTTTACATGATTTGATTTTATTTTACTCACCTTCTCGTTTTATTAATATTATCTTTAGTTCTCTGATATATTTTTTGTTGTAGATTTTCGGGGGCAAAGAAATGTACAAACGGTGGCAGAGCTTTGATGCAACTGGATTTCGCACAATTTTTAATGAAATTCGAAAAAATATCTTCATTACGACCTGTTCCACACAAAGAATATGTTGAAAATTATGTTAAAGCCTATTACCTTCCAGATATTGAACTGGAAAAATGGTTGCGGGAGCATAAGGTTTTTCTTTCAATATTTCGTAATTACAAACAAAGTACAAGAGTTTTTTTTACAGGAGTATTCTTCCGAGCATCTCTTTGGTTTGGTGAGTTGTGCCTGTCAAAATAATAAAAAAATTAGACAGAGATTACTGCAAGTCATTGAAGATTTAGAGAAAAATCAGTTTGGTAGGTAACACTTTAAGAAAATTTTGGAGGTTTGTGTCTTATTTGATATAGGTGAAACCATTCTCTGTTATGTGATATTGTTAATGACAATTAATGTAATTTTAGTTATAGATGTTACACTGTTTAACCTTTCAAGGGTAATATTTTTACACAAAAATGGTGTTTGTGATAACATATATTAACAAACCGAAGTACCTAGTTATAAATGTACACTGAATACCAAATATATATATAAAACTAGTTGATCAAAATGTTATAGTAATACATGATTCGAAATATTAGGTCGATAAGCATTCAACAGTTATTTTTGTTTAACTACTTTTGGAACAATAAAAGAATACACACCCATCACCAATTTGTGCATCCAATATAAGTCCATGAAGTAATTGATGAGAAAATATGTTTTTGAAATACAATGAAAAGTTACTCCTTGTTATAATTTTGGATTGATTTCATAAGATTCCTCAGAAAATCAATAATTATTCCATAAAAATATATTATTTTCCTTCTCTGATATTTGCAGTTTGAATATTATAGTATCGCCATTCCCTATTTTGAGGTTAAAACTTATAATTATGATATAAAATGAAATATGAAATGTCCAGTGAAAACAACCGTAGCAACTTTTCAGTAAATAACATGGAAACAATGTAAACTGTTGTACGATAGTAATACGGTAGTAATATGTCATTGATTGGTCTCAAAATCTGATAAATTGCCGGTGACTCTCGTTTCTATAGCTGTCTGTCTTTGAATTACTGAGAAAAAGCTATCAGCCAAAACAGAGCTCCATCTCTGATTAAACGCTAACGTTAACCGTTTTGTTTTCCTTTTCACTTGTAAAAAAAAGAATGTTGTGTAAAATAAAAGTATGTGGTTATCACGTATTTTATTGATGACTTATGTGTATTCTTTCGTCGTCCCACCTGTAAATTGATTTTTATTAAATCATACTGGAGACTACAAATATATTCTTTAACGTTTGAAACCAATTTCTAACTAAAATTATACCAATCAAATGTATTTTAATAATTAGTTTTCAAAAATATATTTTTTATTGTATTTCTTGAAAGTGTCTGCTACTGCAAATGTTTTCGAATCTGACTTATTGTTTTGAAGCACACGTCAAAAGCATATTTATTTATTTATAACATACTCCGACAATCCATCTTATAAATCAAACCTGTTGATTACTTATGGTTGATGAAATAAAATATGGCTCTACAGTGTCTTATTTTATGTAACCTCTTATTGCCGATATCAAAAAAATCATAAAAATATTCAATGTAAAAGCCTCACCACCAACCCGTTTTTAACCAAATATTTATCACCGAAATCTCATTATCGATTTGTCCTAAATGGAATAGTTTTTAATTGCAAATCGAGAAGCTGACTTATATTACGAGTCGTAAGGAGTGAGCGCATCATACTGAAATCTAATTTAGAATTCTACGAGAAAATGGTGGATTTTAGAAAAAAAAATTATAAGGAAAAAAAATTCCTATATCTACAGAGAATCCTGCTGAGTTAATGAATGTATTCATAAAATAATAGGAAATATATAAATAGAGTCATTATATAAGTATTTAATTCAAATATACCTTGAAGAAAGAGTTTAAATTATTTCAAATGAATTTTCACGATCGGAAGAATCATCCGTATGTAGACCACAGAAAAAAACATTTTATGCCTATAAAGCTACGCTGTGTAAACAATAGATCGCTATCTAACATCACCCTTCCTAGTTCCTACCTGAAATGTTATGAATGAAATCACAATACCGTTCTCCTTATGCCACATTGCCAAACCTTGTTTGCAGCAAATGCGATTGTATGTAAGAAGTGTTGGGCGTTCTAGTGCTCCATCTCTCTCTCCTACTCATAAACATCAATTGACGAATCGGTCAGTACGTCTTCTCGCGACCGTTTGAAGGAAATAAGGTCCGCCCCTATTTGTCTCGATAAATTTCGAGGTTATGTCCGATTTGAATTTCGCTCGGTGTCCTTACCATTCTTAACATTGCATTACTAAGTGGTAATTTGTTGTCCAGAAACCAACAAATCCCTAGCTCTACAGTGGTATATGTGTTCCATTTGTCCCAATGCAAATTCTTACGTCAAATACTATATAATGTGTATCGTACTCTTTTAATCTTTTATGAAGTACCATATATACCATGCTTTGTCATTGCTGAATAAATTTTTTTTCTGAATCAGTTGATTTCACTATTCATCACCTATATTTTTCAGTTATCGTACTGGCATTGTAGCTGGATTACAGAGCTTCAATTGGACGTTTACCACCCCCTTATGTTCCGTGCTTACACAAGAAAGTGGGATATGGAGGAACCCCCCAAATTGGAAGAGCCTATGGACGAAGCGGACTCTAGGTTCAACAGGTAAGTGTTTTGTCATTGAAATAAAATAAAATTCTCAACTATGCTCCGAAACTGTCTTATTTTCAGATTATTGAAGATGGGCGGTAATAATAATGACGAAGAACTTGAAGAAAAGTATTACAAATATGGCGTGAAACCCGAATGGCTTGTGGTGCATCGGGTCATCAATCACCGTACCATGCGAGATGGTAGAAACCTGTATCTGATCAAGTGGCGCGAGCTGACCTACGACCAAGCTACCTGGGAGGATGAAAGCGACGACATACCTGGACTGAAGCCGGCCGTCGAATACTATTTGGATTTGAGAGCTGCTTGTATTGGAGGCGGATCGGGATCCAGATCAAAAAAGAACAAGGGAAAGAAGCCCAAGACGAAAGAACTGATGGATGATGACGACCGGGGAACTCCGTAAGCTTCTTTGATTTTCTTTTCTATAGGGTTATCGTGATCAGAAAACTGATAGAAATGTGAAAAAAAATCTTGATTTGATAATAATTTGATCATTAATTTTGAAAAAACTAAATACCTTCATACAAAAACACTTTGCCGAATTTAGGACCTTCAAACTGTATAAGTTATTGTAAGTCGTCAGCATAAAAAAATTGGTTGAACTTATTTATTGTGATAAATCTTCGATAAATGTCGAGAAGTATTTTATCTTGATGTCAAACAATTTGTTCTCTCAATTGATACATTTTAATGAAATTCATAAACCAACATACACAAGTGAATATTTTTATTTCAGTCGTAGATATACTCCACCTCCAGAAAAACCTTGTACTGACTTGAAGAAAAAAATGGATAGACAACCCTCTTACTTGGATGAAAGTGGTCAATTGCACGAATATCAGTTGGAAGGTCTAAACTGGTTGCGCTACTCTTGGGCTAATGGTATAGATACCATCCTTGCTGACGAGATGGGTCTAGGAAAAACCATCCAAACCATTGTTTTTCTCTATTCCCTCTTCAAGGAGGGACATTGCAGGGGCCCATTTTTGATCAGTGTACCGTTGTCGACTATTATCAATTGGGAAAGGGAATTTGAGACTTGGGCGCCAGATTTTTACTGCATCACCTATGTTGGTAAGTGAGAAAAGCAATTCGTTTTTGGGCTCTTAGAAAGAGTTGCAGATGAAAACCAAGGTTTTGAAATTTCACCAAATATACATTTAATTTTTCATTTGACATGAGATTGTAGATTTTCGATAACAAAGAATAGGTTGAAAATCAGTGATATAAAAAAATGCAATTATTTTTTAATCCTTGGAACATCCATATTCAAGTATAAACATAAACGTATTTTGCCGAAAACCCGGAAAATAGCTTTCACATAATCTCATAAACTAATAATTTTAAAGTAATTCTTTTGGTCAATTTGTGGAGGTCATTATGTCAACTAGAATTGCCAACAATCTTTCAATAGAGTCTAGTATCACAGTTTACAAGTCAATTGTTCAGCCACACTTTGTCTACTGTTCCTCTATCCTATATCTATTTAATCAGAATAAATTGTCTCAACTTCAAAAACTTCAGAATCGTGGTATGAGGATCATTTTGAAGTGCTGTAGAGATACTCCTATTATTCTTCTGCTCAATGTTTTAAATTGGCAATCCATTTCCCAAAGACTATTATATTTCACAATGATATTCCGTATACAAAATATTGAACAATTTAGGACCATCTTATATCGAACAGTACATTGTCTTTCATCATGATATTCACCACCTCTTCACTCGAAATAATAATAATTTATATATAAACAGAACAAAAACACCTTGAATTCTTTGTTTTTCAAGGGTTTTGGTCGGTTCAACTACCGAATGTAATTAAAAATAGCCCATCTCTAAACATATTCAAAAACGAACTGAAGAAATTTAATTTTTTTCAAATTTCCTAAAAGAATAATTTGTTAAGGCCAGTCTCAACTCACCTACACAGTAAGTTTATGGACTGACACCTATCAGAAAACAACTACTCCCCTGGCTAATACCACGAAGGACGTTGAATTATATCTGACAGGTGTCAGCGCAGGATTCTTCACAGAAGTAATTCCTGCATATGTATTTGGCGATACAACTAAACGGAATCGATTTTCAATTATTGGTACACACTTGCAGACCGGTTTCGGGCTATTTGGCCACTTGTCAGTGCAAGGCAGTGTCTATCATCAACCTAAAGTTGATGATTTCCAATAATTAAAAATCGAATTCCTTTCAGAATATATCATTCATCGAACTAGGCAGAAGTGAACAAACAAAAGCAAGTTTGTCACCGCCCCATCTGCCCGATGGGGCAGATGGGCGATGATTTACAGCCAGTCTTCAAGTATGCTCACCCACATCGTAAGGAAATTTGTTTTGAATGTACGAATATGATACGTATTATGTGTTAATTCCTGTAGCTATAATTTTGTCTTGAGATATTATCATGCTTATCTTATTGATCTTATTGATGTATTCATCTAATGTTTGTCATATATTTCAAATTATTTCAATATACACCACATACCTTTCTTTCTTACCTACTGTAATAGTCATAGAAACAAACTCAATACAATGCCACTATTTTTATAGGTAGATGTAAGCAATCTGTTACCAAAACAAATATTTTTAGTGTAATAATTATATAATTTATCTATTTACATGTTATACTGAAATGTATGATGTTGCTGTTTTTATAGAAATATTTCAGAAATCTTGTATTGTGTTTGTCATATATTTTAAGTAATTTCTATATGTATCAAATACCTTCTTTACTTATTTCTTCTAGCTCATTTGTATATTAGGATATATTCTATTTCAATAAAGATCTATCTATCTATTTACTCATCTAAGCAAAATGATTATCCCTAAAATCATCAGGTCCTCATTTCTTACAGAAATTCGTAGTTTCTAATAAATCAATCTGCTCATAATAGACCTTATGTTCCCAAGACTCATATTTTCAACTCGATAAAATCAGTCACTGGTAAATCAGAAATATAAATTACGTTTTTATCGATATCGAAGTTTCTCTTTGTTAGATTTATTAGGTTTTTCTCCGAGGCACGTTCGTGGCTTAGATTTTTTATGAAATTAATCATAGAAAGCTATTATTCTCTCTATTGTCCCTCAAAATATTGGTTTTATAAGTTTGCTGAAAAACGTGGAATTTTTCGTTACGTGGTAATTGACATTTGCGATGGAAACTATTGTTAGACCGTTACGGACATTTTTTTACTTTGTCTTACCATTTTGATTGTCGCAATTAGACCGTATCAAAAAATTCTAATGAGATTTTGTTAAGGTGGGATAGATCGAACAAAGGAAATAAAAACATTGTGTGAATGTATACATGCGAATGTTTTGTTATGACTTTAAGTGAACTAAATGAACTATAAGTTACAAAATGAGTATCCTCCTGAATGTCTTGATTTATTCGAGGATAGACTGGAATACTTTTTTAGGTATTAAAGTCTTTATATCCATAATAAACTTAACAAAATTCAAAGTACCTATCACAGGCATTCCTCTTGAAACCGGAAATACTTTTTTGAAAAAGTCTCTTCAAGTGTAAGTGAGATAGAATGATAAACATATTGAAAATTTCAGCCTCATTCTGAGGCTGAAATTAATCAGTGGCCATTACGAATTAGCTTAGGTTATTTATTGGTATTGGTGAACTATTCTTTTTTGTTTTTTTTTTCAACGAAGACTTTCATTTTGGAGAGTTTTTTTCATATTTTTTGAAAATCTTGTTTCTTTACATTTTTCCAGCATTTGTATGCTACTAGGAAATGCTTACATATAAAATAATTTGTATTATTTCTTCAATAGGACTCTAAAATTACAGAATAATTGGTATATGGAATTTACTGAGCAAAATTTGGCTAAGTTTACAATCATCATTTCAATAATTGTTTCAACAAGAGCATTAACTTCTGAATAAACTTAAGTGTTTCGACTATGATTCAGAACTTATTAAACACATTACAAAACAAATTATTTTTTAAAATGTATAAAATTTAACAAATTTAATTTTCAGAAAGAAATTAAACAAGAGGTTACTTTTTGACATACTGTTTTTCTTTTGTTTTCACTTGGTTTTGTCTTTATTACATAAATATTTATGGACTTTCATTTAATTCAGCAATCTGTTTCATCACCACATTAGGCTAATATTGCCCAACAAAGGAAATGAATTATCAAATCCAACACGAAAAAACAGAACCTGTATTTTTCCATATCTGATATGCCGTTTGTTGATAAGATAATAGAGTAGCATCAACCTAACTTCTGAACATTATACGCAATATTACTCAAACATCAACGTAATAAGTTTGAATTAAAACTATTTTATCAAATTGAAAGACATATGCACCCAATCTGGCAAATGATTTTATTTCTTTAAAATAAATGCTCTTTGGTGACACCATTTATATATTAAAGGGGTGTGAAACTATACTGTTTATTTATGTACTCCAGTAAATGTTTATTCAGACTCTGTGGCAGTGTCTCGTGCTCTACATATGTACAAATGTACATATCAACACAAAGTAAAATGAAAAATACCATTGAATTTTAATTTGAACGACTAGTTACAAATATCTGGATTATAATGAAATGGGTAAATGGAATTATATTGGTTTAATCTATAATGTATGCATAATGAAAAGGCTTGAAAATGTGTTTATAGGACGAATCTGCACTAACATTAGTTACAAATAAAAGTGAAAAAATACATAGAAAGTTACATTTCTCATATTTCTCATTTTTCATAGGTAAATCTTTATGTGCATTTATGGTCTGGTATATATCGCACATTTTGAGGTTTTCCAACAGAACAAGAACAACTGCATTGCAAAAGATCCACCATCACAGTCAAATTTTCAAAATTGGACCGTAATAACGTTATTACATTATATATGATTTAACTGTGATATTTTTCATACAATTTGTCTGACTACTATTAGTCAAATTTATCGTAAGGATTAGTTTTATAGGCACTTCATATAATTTTTATTATTTAATGTTTNGAAGGTTGCAGCTCACACATGCACAGTAACCCTTCAATTTGTGCCCGCCAATGTTAAACTTCGAATTAATTTTTGAACACAGGAAATGAGCCCCGAAAAGTAATAAATCAGAGGATTCTTTCGATAAACAGATACAGGATTATGGATTTGACTCTTATTTATCTATCTCGGTTGGTATTTATTGTGTTTGCGCTTTGAGGCGGAATATGGCGAATCAGCTTTCTATGTATTTTTTGTTTCCGGGATTGATAACGAAAGTTTCTTAGATGTCCGAACCAGAAAAAGGTTTAATTATAATTGGCGGTAGGGTGCTTGTGATGATTTACTGAACGAAGCGAGAATTGAAAAATATTAATAAATATATATTTTGGGGAAGAAAGGTTTATCTTTCTATTTCTCCATCTTTATACAAAAAAAAACACGGGTTGCACTCCGGGAGTCCGGCAGAAGTGAAAACTTGAATATTAACGTCGTGCATTTATGATATTTTGGAATGGTTATGGAATAATTTTACACGAATTGGTTTAAATTTATCAGTATAAAAGTACTATCATTTATGTGGTGAAATACAATATTCATTTATTGCGCTATTGTACAAAAACATGACAATATATATTACATTAAAAATTTTACACTTCAGAACTATTACAATTATTTAAAACGTTTATCTCTAAGAAAAATCAAGTTCCATCCATAATTTCAACGACTCTTTCATCGTCATCATTACCAGAACCATCATCGCCAATCTCTACAACTGATTCGATAAGTTTATGGTAGCTGAAGTAAGAAACGAACAATTTTGATTCGAACCTATATAAATGTCTAATAAAGACCGCATCAATAGTAGCTTTGTATTTCGTTGTGCTAAGATTGCGATCATTTGATATCGTTAAATCAAATTCATTATTTAAAACACAAACATACAAGCACATTCAATCAAGCGCCATGCGCCGCCTAAACGCAGGCATACATTTTCGCCGCGCGGTAGAAAGAGAGGGGGATACTTTCTCTCCTACGCCGCGCCGACGGTCTACTCTCCCTCCATCTGTCCATCTTACGAATTTTCGATTAGGTCACGTGTCCTGACGTGAGTTTCACATTTTTTACCCATCATAAAAGTGCACAACACTGCTGAAGAAGCTTTCACTTGAAAAATGTGAGAATCTTCCAAGGAAATGAAAAAGCAATCGATTTCAAAATAAACTCTTGACAAAGATGTGTAGTTCAGACACGAACTGGAAGAAAAGCCCTTTCGAAACAACTACTTTCAAAT
>WOGR01002139.1:0-18101 GCA_015342045.1 Leptinotarsa lineolata | reverse complement strand
AAAACCTGATATGTGTTGAAAAAATTTGTGGTTCTATTGGCCATTACTTTCTCCATCAGTAAAGCGATTGGTCTATAATTCTCAATATTACTTGGATCACCTTTTTTAAAAATAAGAATTATAGAGGCTGATTTGAGGCTAGAGAGAAATTCACCCTGCGATACGGACAGATTGATGATATGCTCGAAAGCTAGTGCAAGTATTTCACTGGTGTCTTCAATTACTGAAATCGGAATTTCGTCCGGACCTGTAGATATTTTATTCGGTAATGAGTTTAAAACTGTTGATATAAATTTCTCCTTATATAACGGAAAAGAAACTCCTAAGAGTAAATCTACCCTTTCAGTAAGTGAGGGTCAAATAATGATGATAATTCCTCCTCAAATACAATAAGTAATGACGGAAATTGTGATTTTTCAAAGATAAACCCTCTGAACAATGTCTCTCTATGGTGCTGGTGAATATTCAATCAGTACGTAACAAAACAGATGATCTATACATTTTTTTAGAAAGCCAGGATTTTCCAAATATTGTAATGTTAACTGAACATTGGTTAGATGAGGGCGAGCCTCTGTATATACCAAATTACGTTATAGTATCAAAATACTGTAGAACTGATTCTGTGCATGGTGGAACATTGATCCTCCTCCACAAGAAAATATGTGAAACAGGTAGTTTTATCAAATGTGACAAATATAATTATATGTTGGTTGAGAAAGAATTTGAATTTTCAATGATTTACTGTCAAGTTTATTATGTATACATGTTTTGCGTTTATCGATCACCATTAAGTAATGAAAATGTTTTTCTAGAGAGACTAGAAATGGTGTTATTGCAAATACCTCCCAAAGCAACTATTATAGTTACCGGTGATTTCAACATAAATTTCGAAAATAAACTCTCTAGATCAACATTAGAACTAGAAAACATGTTGACCACATTCGATCTCACAATGTATGTTGATTCTCCTACACGTATTTCTAAATACTCAAGTAGTATCCTTGACTATATATGTTCAAATACCCATAAAATCAGCTGTCAGTGCTGGACCATAAGTCTGTTTTGTTCAATTTCCAAAAGGGTCAAAAATTATCGAGTCCAAAAAAGCGCTTTGAAAGGATCTACAGCAAAAAAAATTTCGATACCTTTTTAGATCTTTGCAATGATGCGAAGTGGACTGATTTGCAGCATGCCAATGGCGACCCATTGAGTAGGTTTCATGAAACTCTGTCTATTAATTTCAACACCGTGTTTCCTATTGGCAAAATTAAAACTAAAGTCAAAAAACCATGGATCACAAAAGGCATTAAAGTATCAGCAGAAAATCTACGATCCTTATATCTAATTCGGAAATATTCAGTTAACAATGAAGCCTTTAACTCTCTATACAATAGTTACAGAAACATTTATAGGGAAACTATGAGGACTGCAAAACAACTTTATTATAAGCAAAAAATGGAAAGGTCTGCAAACAAACGAAAAGAAAGCTGGGCAATCATCAATGACCTCAGGGGAAAGAGTAATACTGCTCCTAAGATAACTGATCTAAAATCTGATTGTATCAACAAATATTACTGCACTGTGGCACTTAATTTATCGAAAGATATAAAATCCAATATTAATCCTTTGACTTTTCTTAAGAATAACTCAGTTTCAGAGACGTTTTTCTTCATGCCTACAGATGTTATGGAAATAGGAAAAATTCTTAAAGAAATTAAAAATACAGACTCAGCTGGTTGGGATGACATGAGCATAAAATTATTGAAACAAACCTGCCCAATTCCGCCATCACCGCATTGGTGGAAGCTATAAACACAAGCTTCATAACAGGATTATTCCCGGCATGTTTAAAAACAGCCATTGTTATTCCTTTGCACAAAGGAGGCGACACAAACAATCCTGCTAACTTTAGGCGTATTTCTATGCTCCCTACCCTTGCTAAAATCATAGAAAAACTTGTTAAACAAAGAATTATGATGTTTTTGAGTAGGCATAATATTATTAGCAGTAGTCAGTTTGGGTTTCAGAGTTCAATAAACACGGAAGATGCCATGTTTCATCTACTGGAAAATGTATATCTTAATTTAAATAATCGTGAAGTGGCAGCGGTAGTTTTTTGTGATCTTTCAAAAGCTTTCGATTGTGTGGATCAGGAAATTCTGCTGAAAAAACTAGAAGTATATGGCTTTAGAGATATATCTTTGAAATGGTTCAGATCATACTTGTCAGAATGTACTCAAAAAGTTACACTCCCTGACAGCATATCCCATCCCCAGACAGTTGATTGTGGTGTTCTACAAGGATCGGTTCTAGGTCCAATTCTCTTCTTGTTATATATTAACGACCTAGCCCGCATTGATATAGCTGCAAAAATAACTCAATTCGCAGATGACACTACATTATTTTGGCATTGCAAGAATGAAAGGGAACTGCATGATTTGATCAGCAAGGATATTATAAAAATAAAAGACTGGTGTGATGCTAATCTCTTATCGTTTAATATCCCAAAAACTAGCATCATCACCCTCAAGTGCTCTACACTGGATATTTACCTGGGTACTCAATTAATAATTAACAAAATGTCAGCAAAATTTTTGGGATCACAAATAGATAACAATCTGGATTTCGAAGGTCACATAAATAACTTATAAATATAACCGAAAATTTCAATGAAGGATTGGCTTTATTTCATTTATGAAATTCACTTATAGTGAAATACATTTTAGTGACATTCATCACATTTTCAAATCTTTGATTAGATCCACTGGTGCTACATACCTAATAATTGAGGTAGATAATTGGTTTGGTTGACATTCACAAAATTTTGAGAATAAAGAAAATTCTTCATCTTTACCTGAATGAATTTCTTGATTGGCCTTCATCATCTATCGACACATCAGCATTCGATGAACAGCTTTTGATTATCTTGTCGATTGTGTGAATAATCTCGTAGCATTTTTTCGTTATCGCCGAAACCTCGTCCCTCAAACGGCCAAATTTCTCTATGACATCATTGATAGATTGCTGTTCAAGAACTCGTCTTATATTCGAGTTTGCAATAAATTCGACAGGAAGTATAGCTAATAGTGAAATATAAAAAGCTTTCTTTTTCACGTATTATGATCTACTGGGAATGATCAGTATTAGTGGTATCCTTAACAAGTAGCATTGTAAAGATGCTCATATTTCACAAGTCGACATTAGATTACTATCAATGACATTCGAATGGTCGTTTGAATTATGATTATATTTACAAGTTTTTAATCTAAAGAGTCAGTGATAGATACGATACTACACTTGATGTCTACCATGATACCAAAATGCGTTCTGTCTTATTTTTACCATTCCATGGAACAAAAAGATTCATTTTGGTTAGAACTGAAACGATGACATGTCTTGAAGTCCATTTCATCCAAGCTTCTGAAAAAAGAAGAAGACTTCAAAATATAACCTATAAAACATTACAAAACTGAAATGTTTCTTATTATTTTAATTAATAGTTAACAGTCAGACAAATAACGTTTAGAATTGAAACGGAGTACTGGTATTACAGTGAATTTTAGTGATAATAATTCAGCACCTTGTGTGCTAATTCTTCATTAGCTTAAAATGAGTGATTGGTTAACAGAAATTAAGAATGCAAGGAAGTCCTATTTTGAGGAAAAATGTTTAAAGAAAATCCATTACAATTTCCAGAATGGAAAAGAAATGATAGAAGAGTACAACATGGAGACGGGGGTGCTCACCAGAAGAGCGTGGAGATGCAACCAAGGTCTTGAAAACAACTATGAATGGGATGTGGAAGTGGGAGACAATGAATCATCGTATGGTTCTGACAAAAAAGCAATCATCCGCGAGAGTCCAAACCAACCATTTGTTTCTCGTCGAAACACACGAAAGAACTTGGAGTGGCGAATAAGAAATCTGCCATATGGGATCGATACTTACTCAGTTACAGTTAACCCTGAACAAAAATGTCTCATTGTCAGTACGAGTAATAAGAAATATTACAAGAAGCTGAAAATCCCAGAATTGAGTAGATTAAATTTAATGCCAGAAGAGGCCTGTGTTTCAGTTTCCCATAAATTCAATACTTTGGTTATTACTTACAAAAAACCCAAAGAACTGATAAATTTTGACAAATTCATGCTGGAGAAGGTTCGCACAATGAAAGATGAAAAAGAAGAAGGTATGACTGACCAATGTACTGATGATTCTAAGAAAATTGTTGTTTTGAAGAGCTCATGAGGCTGAGTTGAAATGAAGATTTTCTCTGATCAAGGTGTGTGGACTGTGGAATGTCTATGAAACAACCTAAACTCTCAGACAAGATTTGAAGAAAGTGGATGTAGTAGATCATGAAGGTACTGACAGAGATGCATTAAGAATCGACTTCTTTATTGTCTTACACAGAGCGAAGCAAGTTTCTCACAGACGAAACCAGTATTATTAAATTTCCAAGTAAATTATATTTTATTTCAAATGCCTGTTGGAAAAACTACAACCAGTTCAATAGGAGTGATCTTCTAGCTGATTTTTTTTTGTGGAGATTGAGTAGATTTTGTATTTGATCCACATGATTAAAAAATTTTATGTTTCAAAATGGAGTTTTTCTTGAATATCATTTTTATTTCGTAATACAATGCTTTGATTCAGAAAATTATTAAAATCCACTACATGTACAGTAACTTTTTCAACAGTCCCTGTTGAAATATTAATCATTTTCTTATTTAACAAACTGTTAAGTTTTAGTTGAATCAACTGTAGGTTAGTTAAAAAATTGCAATGAAATTATATCCTTGATAAATTACATTTGAAAAGTTACATTTTCTGAATCTAAGTGTATAGCTTGTCAAATATAGGAAGAGGTTTGAAAATTTCTGATCTCTCTCTCTCTTTTCCTAGTACAGTACAATCTAAAGAGAGAGAGCAGAAATTCTCGAACCTCTTCCTAAATTCAACAAGCTGTATCAGGATTAGGTTTGGTTTCCTTTAAATGATACAACTATCAGCAACCACATTCTCTCGTAGATCTCCAGACACTTTGTTACAAAAAAGTTTTGAAGTTTCAGCAGGTTCTTTTGTAGCATAATTCTATAGTGAAGCGGAATACGTGTTTTCATTAAAAAAAAATAAGATTAATTTTTGATCTCGGATATTATTAAAATGTAGAAATACTTTTAAAGAAAATGGAATTCTAACTTGCACAGGCATTCTAATAAACACAAACACTATGTATTTTTCATTATGCAAAAAAGATATATAAGATTAATCTTCGATCTTAGTAATAAAAGCTGCATAAATACATTCACAGAAAATGGAGTCCTAATGGAGTATTCTAATAAATACAAATTTACCAAAAACGAAGGCACTCATGACACTAGAAATATAGATTATACCTATTAGCATATGCCATCAGAAAAATCAGTTTTATTTTGGAGGCTACCTCTATATACTACTGCAGCACCTGTAACAAAAAACCCCGCCAGACATTCAAGTGATTGAAATCGTTTTCAATTGAAGAATGCTTCTATTCACTTAGCGAATACATAAATTAAATTTGATTCTTTTTTAAAATATATATATGTTACTAGTGTTAAGTCGATATACCTATACCAGAGATTAAATCTGTGCCTATACTTGAATTATGACGTAAACAGGTGAGATCGTGTCTATAACTATATTTTTATGTGGTGTACATCTATTATCAAAGAGAAGGAGATGAATAAAAGAATAAAACTATCTATCAAGTATTGCACATGGTGTGCTTTTCTGATGTGACTCATGTACTCATGCGGGTCTTGATATTGCCTCTAGGCGATAATTAAAATAGTTGTTACTAACAATAATGCTTCATCTACTGTTTTTGTTTAGAAAATAAAATGGCAGCGGAAAAAACTGCAAAAGATTTCAGCAAATACCTTGAAGTAGAGTTGGATCACAAGGTATGAATTCAAAAGTTGAATTTTCATCATTTACGTAATTCAAAATATTAATTCTGTTTGGCCGTGGCTAATACCTCTTTGACGGACTGATATTTTCAAAAAAAAATGTTTTTCTTCTCTGATGAAGTTGAAAGATTACTCCATTCAGAGCGTTGGAAAAGCTTATCGAATTGCATTTATTGGTATGTATCTTAATTAAATTTTTTCAGCTGAAACCAATAAGTGGTTCCATCGATGAAATGCTGACCCGACTTGAGGAGTTTCAGACTATGATTTCTTTCGCTATCCAAAGCCGAATTGATTATGATATTTTAATTCCGAATTACAAAGATGAATTCGATAATATGTGCAAGAAAATCGACACTTTGGAGAAGTTGATGGCTCATATCAAATCCAATTTGGATCAGTTGGAATGTGGAATTGAAGAAGCAGAAAATGAACTTGGATGCAGCGAAACTACTGTGAAAGTTAGCAATCTCTTCTCACCTCTCTTTGTGAGTTTATTTGGTAACGTATAGTCACTTGGGGAAAGACTAAATAACAATACCATTCATATTCAGTGTTTTAATATATAGCCAATTGTATATCTCTGTTGATCATTTGATTATGATTTTGGCACCCAACTGAAATTTAGCTGGCAATTGATAAAACTGGCACTAATTCTGAAAAGCTTTGTGCTCTTGTGGAAAATTTCATTTCCCTCCCAGCCGAGGATATCAGTATAAGAGAATATGAAATATTTTTGCTGAATATGTGTTTGATATTTCTTTCACCAAAATCTGTACTTAGGTACTCATATGCTATTAAATAAACTTATCGATTGAATAATGATCCCTAGTTCTAATGCTAAAAATGTTATGTTGTAGATGCTTTTGTGAAATTTTAACATGTTTTTTATATTTCCAGAGAAAACAGTCGGGAAAGAATGAGTTCCACTTCCATTCAGTTAACTTCAAAACTGAAAATTATTTTCATTAAAAGTAAACCAAAGTTTCACTAATCAAGATCAGAAAATTGAATATATTTGTATACTATTTTTATTTATATACTGAATTGAGGATGTTTACATTCAATGCTTGAAACTGGAGAGAAAAGTGACAATGTATGTGATATTTAACTTTTTGAACATATTCCACAAATGAAAATAAATGTTATTACTTTTCAACGTTATATTTTTTTTCAATCGATATCAGATTGATACAGATATGATACAGCAAACTGTTATCATGGTCATCATTGTTTTCTTACTGTTAGTGCTAATTATGGTTAGATTCTCTGTTTTAGATATAACAATTTCTGATTTACTCGTCACCATCATAAGTCGTTAGTGATTGAATTGAACTTTTCTTAAGTAATGACGATGACGTCTCTCCTTACGAAGACGCCATCTATGGAATCAACAGAGAACTCAATCCTCGAATATCAAAGGTAAACGAGGCTTCCCAAGGCGGTCAATTGCGAAGCCAAGCTTTGAAGAGATTCGTCCTGTGTCTTCCCTTTTTTTTACTTGATTAAGTACAAACGCGAGACTTCCTCTCCGATCGCGACAGGAAGTTATGCCGATAAAGACCGCCCTCAAGTGGAGTCCAAGAGATGTACGCTAAAAATAAGGTGTCATCTAAAATAAAGTTACGTTCGAATAAATATTGAAGTGAAAGATGAAAGGACTGACGGCCCCCTACGCCAGTAACCAAGCTGGAGGTCGTCAGTTCTGTAAAATATATACAGCTTGTCAAATATAGAAAGAGGTTTGATAATTTCTGCTCTCTCTCTCTCTCTCTTATTGTACGGTACTAGCGAAAGAGAGAGAGGTCAGAAATTCTCAAACCTCTTCCTATATTTGACAAGCTGTAAACATGTGTATTTGTTTTATTTTTATCCAAAGGCCTTCAGAAAAGTGGGCGATCAGTAAAAAATGAAGTGTTTTTGTTAAAATAAAAAGTGAGTGAGAAAACTTTGGTGACAGCATTGCCTCTAGCCAGAAGCTTCTCTTCAAAATGGACAGGAGTAGCTTGGCCAAATGCCTTAGAATGAGAAGCAACGATAATAGAAATTAGAGAGAGAGAGAGAAGTACCAACGCTTTAAAGAATGATTTGTGACTTTTTTGAAAACGCACAGGATACTTTTCCAAAAATATAATGCTAATAATGCAGACTTTAGGAATGACTACCTCTACTTTTAGTATTATACACGTATGCACCAGTGCTTCTAGCATTAGTGAACTTACGTTTCAGCTGTTGGTAATAATTAGATCAATTAGCATCTCTAAAAGCGCCACACAACAATGGTATATGTAAGTGATTATTTCACAATATTGTGCGTGAATTACTACCATGTCAGTCGAATACCTAGTAGTAATCCATGAGAATCTTCACTTTCAAAGACTATGCAATTATTTTATTCCAAACACGAAACATACGTGTTACAAACATTTCCCAAAATTAAACATTCGTAATGCATCTATTTATTCTACAGTAGTTTTCAAATGAATTTATTGGGTATTGTCTCAATAATATCAACAGTAGTTACTTTCATGTTTCCCAAAACTGTATCATACAGTGTTGAACAAATTATCTACATACTTATTAACTGTGTCCAAATCATTTTATGTAAAATCAACAGTGTGACCAGAAATTTGCATCATATGGGATTTTTTTAACAATAGCTTCATTCGAAATTTGACGTTGGTATCAATTCCACTCACAAATAAAGTAATGTAAAAATGTTCAGGAGGACTTGATCAAAAAATTTGACTAAATATGTTAGTCAAGCTTATAATTACATGTGTATGGCCAAATGCGCCTTACGGAAGCAAAGGCCAAGAAAACCTATAGAGAGAGAGAGAGAGAGAGAATTACATGTGTAGCAACCTTTAGTCACATTTCATTCCCTAGAATAAGTGGGACAATTCTTTCAAAAACAGGAACTACGTGTGGTCGTGTGATGTTTGCCAAAAGAGAGACATTAATAAACAAAAGCCAACTCGAAAATTTCCAAGACCACAACAATCAAGTCTTCATGGAAAATGATATGAGAATAGTAGCAAAATCTAAAGAAATGTTTATCCTTTTTAGATCAACGAGTACTAGATCGGAGACTTTTTATGTCTTATCTGTTTTTAGTAGAAATAGTGAGATTGGTAATGATTTGAAAAAATGAATAAATAATTAAAAAGCAGCAGAACAAAACAAATACAATAAAGATATCAAATAGGTAAAGTAGAACATTCAGAGAATAATATCGCCAGCTTGTATCGATGCTGAGCCATAAATAAAATCACAATATGATATTTTTGACATAATAAGCGAATCAAAAGTTTCCGGTTTTATCACTTGTCAAATTAACTGACAGTTGTACCAATCTAATTACAATGTGGAACAAAATATAATGAATAGGGTGAGACTAATAAATATTTAAACTGAAATATCAACAGATACAGTTTGTGACAAACATTGCAAGAGCATTTTCACAGATATTGAAATGTTTATGAAATTGGAGTTCAGAGTGTGGTTTTTTTCTTGACCCGAAAAGAATTAATTGTGATTTACTTGCATTGAGCTTGAGAATGTGTGCTGTAGCTATATCTAGAAGGTTCTGAACGTCCATATTAATGTTTTTACTGAAGTTTGCCAATAGTTATATGGATAAGATAAATACAACTGTGTGTCATCAGCATATAAAATTGCTTATTACTTGAAAGTCTGAAATATAGAGCGAGAATATAATAGAGGTCCAAGAAACGATCCTTGAGGAACTCCCTAAGTTACAGAAAAATTATTTGAGTATTGACCATCTGAGCATTCGGTTTGGGTACGAAGATTGAAGTCACTTTCCAGAAGTTCCACAGCACCATCGCTAAATCCAAAGTACACGAGCATATTACACAATATATATGATGATCTAAAGTGTCAAATACGGTAAATTGAGAGCACCATGGAAGTTAAATTATTTTTATTAATGGAAAAAATTACATACCCAAAAAACTGCAAGGAGCATTGACTTGTCCACAAAAATGTCTTTGAAAGAGTACTAAATTGGACATTTATCGGTATATTTTCAATGTTCCAGTGATAATATGTCTCCAAGATAAGGAGGGTCAGCATGAGAAAATCAAAAACTGAAAGAGATCCGCCTTTCAAGCGAAAGACCGGGGGTTCGATTCCCCGCCGGGCCACAGTGCTGGGTAACCGCACGTTAAAATGTGAGACCTCGTTAATCCATTGCTCGCACAAGTTTCTACTTTTGAGGGTTGACGTTCGTCAGCTGCTTAACGGAACGAACAATTTTAGAACAATTAGGAAGAAGTTGAGCATTTTAAAGCTCATTCAAATAACATTTTTAATCGTGTTAATCAAAAGATTATAGTGATACGTCAGAGAAGTTGTCATGTAATTGTTATTTACGATCCATATAAAAAAATAATTCGGTGATGGTTTCTAGGAGACGAAACGTCAGATTAGAAATCTATAAAGGTTACATTGTAAAGCACCAGCAATAAATTAATACGGAAATGATGAATTTAAGTTGTGTTTGAGTATTTCGAAACTGACAGAAACTACCTAAATTTTATAACATGATGTAAATAAGCTCTAAAATGGGCAACTTTTTCCTAATTTAATCGACTCTGTATATCTCATGGTTTCCCATTTTTCCATACTGCCCCCCTTCATCTTGGGGATAGAATATTTTCTATCGATGTCTTTTTTGAAGTGCACAACATGTAAAGATTCATTTTTGTTTGTTTCACGGTTTTGTTATATGCCGAAATACTCGTTTACCGCCTTACTTGCGAAACCGACCAAATTACGAAACAAAAGATTCTGACGTTCTCAGAAGGCAATTCATCCTCGAAGACAAAAGTAGCGAAATTGATTTGCTAATTCAAACACACAACATCGTATCTCATAGTGGGGATCCATAAGTATGCATAGTGTGGTCTACTTTCTCTTTACCGTTGATGACGTCCCAGTGTTGAGAATAAGTACCACTTAGTATTTAGTAGAGGTGCGTGGTACCGTGATATTTGGCCATTCCTAGCAACGATGAGCGTCGATAAAAAATACGAGTGTTTTGTTACAAAGTAAACGGAGTGTGAACATTCACGGAATTCGATGAAAAAAAGTTCCTTTTTGTGTTTGTAAACATGAACAGATGATCCGTACTCCCAAGGAAATGAGGATGGTATCGGGATACATTTATTACTGGGGCCTCCTTCTAGTTACCATTTCTACTGTTGTCTCAGGTCAGTTTTGATATATTTCTCTACAATTTTCTGTCATGAATTGAGCTAATTTTCGAAGCAGGCGCTTCAAAGTTATTTTTGAAGCGATCATTATTAAGTTTCTTCTCCTCGTATTTGTTTCCAAATTTCCAAAAGTTCATCTGGTGCATATTTATTCACATGACTCATTCAGATTTCCTTTACTCAATTTTGTAATCACTGCGTTGAGTCACGAAGTCACTAAGTTGGCGTTTAGTCACTGAAAATCAAAAGTGATTGAAGAATTATAATCAGAATATGCTTTATTGCCATAAGAATCAAATTTCTATTGACAAAGTCTCTACATAAAAATGAAATATAACATAAATACAAAAGCAACGAATATGAAATTGTTGCAAAATAACACTTTCAAAGAGACAATAATAACACAACCAATAGATTAAATTGAAGGGGTAATATTTTATTGGAAGTGTTTAATATTTTGGGAAAGAAAGTTTTTGGCTTTCTACTACTCCATCTTGATACAAAAAATGTGGGAATCTTCCAAAGAAAGGAAGATTCCCACATTTTTTGTATCAAGATGGAGTAGTAGAAAGCCAAAAACTTTCTTTCCAATAAAAATTAAGTTTTACTATTGAAGGATATTTTATTATGTAAAGTTGGTAAAATTCATTCAGACGATTCTCATTCATTTTTCCAATACGATTTGATATGTTTTCAAAGTAGGAAATGTTAGAATGAAAAACTCTACGCTGGTAGGCCGTGGTCAATAAATGTTTCGTCTACTAAAAGTGAATTTATATTAGGCACATGGAATACATACAAAAAAGGATTATCAGATTTATTTATGAGAAAAAAATCGAATATTTCAGCAATGCTTTACTCATAGTAAGTAAATTTCTAGGTCTCATGTTACTTAAATGTGAAAAAAGTATACGACAATGTAGTTTTGAATTTTTGAGTTCGGAATTATGTACCGCAAAAACTCTTGGCTTTGTAAATAATAAATGACTCAACAAAAACGCATCACATGTCTATTTGTTCAAAGCAACCAGCACTTGATAGTAATGCAACATTTTATTCTCATTTCCTTTGTGGTACCTAATCCTGTCTATACTGCTATACTATAGTACTTTTTTTTTTCGTGAAATTCAATGTTCAAGTGAAAGTAGCTCCCAATGTTCCACATTTTTTGTATAGAGATGGAGAAGTAGAAAAAGCCAAAACCTTTCTCTATCAAAAACGAATCTCTCCTAGAAATATACCCCTTTAATTGAAAAAGATTCTAGTATTGAATCCCATTCACCGCGCACGTAGATCAAAAGTGGCCGATTATTTTGCCTCTATTGATGTCAGTATGTCTCGCAATTGCCAGATCTAATCGAGGAAATTGAAGTGATGTCTGCGCAATAAGTGCCTTACATCAGCGAACAGAGAGTGAGTTACGTCATTGAGACGAATCTCAAGATCATGCACTTAGATTTATGAATATGCACTTTCGTGCAGCTCGATACAAGTTTCGAAAGAGTCCAATTGCAAAAACGCTCATCTTTATTGAGAAAAATGTGCGGCTGTTGCAACTGCAGTCTAACGACGTGAACGGCACGTAATTAAACCATATAAACAACGGTGATTATTCAATTGAATCGAAATGGTTTTATGGTGTTGCGATGTGTGACATGTTATGTCGGCCAGACTCAAACGAGAAGAATTATTCTCTTTTTTTATTCCAATCAGGACGGTTATAAACAACATCTATATTCAAAACTTGAAAATCACTGCCGAATCAGGATTTTTCTGATATGAGCCATTGAAATTTTATCAGAACGAAACGAGGCAGAGATTGTTTTATAATTAAAAAAAGCAAATATAATTGGTATCTGCAGACAGCCTACACTGAGTTAACAGTTTTTTTGCTAGTATTCAGTTAAATATGGCCTTATTTATGTGAAATCATTACGAAATAATGCTGTTTTGAGAATATTCAAATTAAAATTATGTGATATATTGATAATCATATTCACAACCTGGCAATTGCGAGAACAACTGACATCAATAGAGGCGAAATAATCGGCGACTTTTGATCTACTTGCGCGGTGAATGGGATTCAATACTAGAATCTTTTATTACTGAGCAATTCTGATATGCACTTTTTTATGTCCTTGATGAGCAACGACAAGTAGGCAGGTGCATTATCGTGATGCAAAAGCCATGAATTGTTTTTCCACAATACCGGACATTTTTTAGGTCACTATTAAGCAATTTTGGAACGAACTTAGCTGCCATACGCTTCATGATCATAATTTCCGAAAAAATCACATGGCCTGAGTCAATTGATATGCCGAAATCCTCAGCAACTTTTCTAATAGTTGTTCATTGATTCTCCATAACAGTTTTATTCAGTTGCTGAATATTTTTATCGGTTGTTGATGTGCTAGGGCGTCCAGGGCGAGTGTCGTCAATCACATCTTATCGACATTCTATACAAAGCTTGTACAATCATCGTATGCCTCTATTAACATTTCAAGTGTTTGTGAACACCTAACGCTTTCTTTGCTTCTGCAGAGCTTGAATGTACAATGTATTATGATCTCTGAAGTCTTTTATTTCAAATATCGAAAAACGTTTCAATAATAATTATTTCATGGATAGATCAGGTTTGCATCCAATATCAATTCCATTAATCTCAAAGATGTTCGAGTGTTTTTGAGAGAAAAATATTGAACTATAAATTTCACTTGAGAGTTTATCAAAATGGTAACCTCATTTGAATTTCATTAAAGACGAGATTATCCAGATTACGAAATATTTCAATCACTTTGAAGTCTGAATGCCCGCGAGCTTTGATTTTTGGTTTTCTAATTAATTTACCCTAGAATCAATATCATCAAAATATTAATACCAAAGGAGTAAAATCCTTATTCGATATTTTCACCGAATTGATCCAATCTTTCTTATTTAGTCTACTTTTCATGATTGCTTCACTAAATTTCCTCAGTAGCACAGCTGAACATCATATAAATGAAAACTTGTGGGACAAATCAATCAAATCCATTTTCATCAAATGAGCAAACAACATTTTTCAATGAACATTTTTCATTATTTCGAAATACCGGTTAAAAAATTCATGAATTCAGATACATGGATGGGATGGAATAAAGTAATTGAAATGTTTTACTCCATTCAATCTGGATGGACTGTTCTGGTAATGATTGGATGTCTGCTAAAAATAAAGAGCACTTTTTTGAGTTGTTCTTCAAAAAAATTCACTTAAGTGGTTATTTTACTCAGAATCAAAATACTAGGACCAATCACCAAAGAAATAACCATAGTTCAAATAGATAGTTTTGATCGGTTTTGACATGAGTATATAGTTGGAAATACTACCTACGAGTGCAATAGTGTTTCAATTACTCTGAAAATAATTACATATGTTGAGTTACCTTGAGTCATTCATCCCCAAAATAAATATCCTCATAGGAATTATAAAATATAGTATTTTTCCAATACATAAGCGATAGATATCAAAAAGAAGTATTCGGATAAACAAATATCATCAAGATACTTTCGCGAAATGGAGAAATGTGCACATCATTGTTATTTCAATACGTTATGATAGATTTTCATTATCTATCGGTCAGTTCCATTACATGTATGAAAATGTTTCATGATATGTATGCTTTATAACTATTTTGCTCATTTGTGACTCAGTTTCATTATTTTTCAGGTTAGGGTAGTGAAGAAGAACTTGCTAGAAACACTTGTTTATATCCAAAAACATAATGAAATTTCAGAGTTTTTTTTTTAGGGACAAAACACAAACACTACAGAAAATTCCTCAAGGCGCTCTAAGAGCGGTGCCTGTGTAGAAGTAGCAGTAGTGATTCACGTTGGATTTGGATTGCTGGAGATTAAATTCATTTGGAAAAATATTCTCCGGAACTTTATTCTACATAAACGCAGGTCTCCAAATGAAAGAGTTTTTAAACAGTGGAGTTTGAGGTGTACTGAGTTGAACCTCAAAACAATGAGCAGCCACAGTCCGTAGCGTATTTCTGAAATGTACCGCTAATGGTGGAATCAAATAAGCCAAGTCACTTGAACACTTTCCGTGAAAGTATCTATAAAAGAGAAACAAATCTTCAACCTGTTTTGATGTTCCACACTCAAGGTTGCAAGTGATGTTTGTGTCTGCAATCAGGCAGATGTCTCTTTTCTAGATGGAATCCAGCAGTTTTCGGGTATGCTTGGGGGCGGAGCTCCATACATGAGAAGAGTACTACAAAGAAGGTCTGATTTGAGCTTTATGAAGCATCAAAAGTTGCTGGGGTGTGTACAGTTTTCTGGTTCGGAACAGTGTTCCAAGCTTTTGAGAAGCAGCCTTTGCAATTCTAGCGACATGATTGTTCCAAGATATATTGGTGCCCAGTTTAACCCCCAACAAACTTATTGAAGCAGAAAGCGGAATTGTCTGTCCTGACATTGCAATATCCAGTCCGGAGACATTTATCTTTTTGAAGAAAACCGATGCCTGCGTTTTCGTGGCATTGAATTGAACTTGGTTACTTTCAGCTCAATTCAAAATCACCTTTCTAGATCTTCATTAAGATATGTAACCTCCTGCTGCCGGTGAAGATGTGAATCTGCAGCCGATGTCCTGGAATCCAAATGGAATGACGAGACAAATGTGCTGTCGGCAGTAAAGTAGTATATTTGGATTCTTGGTTTTTTCCAATACGTCGTTAATATAAAATAAAAAGAGGATTGGAGACAATATGGATCCCTGGAGAATAGCAGCGTTGATTGTAAAAGTATTCGAAAGATATCCATCGACAGCCTCTTGCAGGGAACGTTTTTTCAGGAAGCTGGAGAGCCAAACACAAAAATTATCCAACAAGCCATTGCATTGAAGTTTAGCCAGCAAACCCTTATGAATAGAAATATTAAGCGCAACAGCTTTTGAGTCTCCATGTTTCTCGATTGCGTTATTCGAAATTTTCCAATAAGAAAGATAAACCCTTTCAAACCCATTTCTTGTAAGACAATTTGAAAAGTCTGCAAAATGTCTGTATGACAAACCATTGTTCTTTTTTTCAATATTGCTCTTGCAATTATTAAACTAGATTTGTGTGCCTCCATTTTTCAATTCTCCCCTCATCTTTTTGTCACTAGCCATTATTTCAAATTCCTCAGAAGCCTCTTTAACATTTTCACATTGATCTGTCTTCCCTCTTAGTCTTTTTCCATCATGTATTTTTGAGTTTCTTATGTTTAATATTGTCTTGGACAATCTGTCACATAGCTCATGCCACATTGGATATTCTGCATAAGCGACTTAAGGGTATGGTGATCTTATGTGGAGGAGATGTGAACTGGTTATCAAGATCGTGTCATTTGACCCCGTTAGACTTTTTCTGTGGAGTTTTCTAAAGTCGCAGGTGTATACGAATAAGCCAAAAACCACAGCAGTCCTCAAAGCCAACATAACCCATGCCATGGGTGAAATTTAGCCTGATTTATGTACCAAAGTTATGGAAAATTGGACGTTTCGGATGTGCTCCTCCCAGAGAAGCCATGGCGGACATTTGAACGATATTATATTCCACACAGAGGTCATTAGGTCTTTTAATTTTAAAGACAGGAAGCGCTTAATGAAAGAACCTATGTTTCGAATTATATACTGTCCTTTTCAACCGCTTTACAAATTTTGGATAATGTTGCAATCATACTTCATGTTCGTCTTCATCATCAATAATGGGTTCTATTCATTTACTCAACTCCACTTCATTGTCATGGTTAACTCTCATCTGTCCTTATGTTTAATTAAAAAACAGTAAATAACGCAAACGATTAACGTTGTATATCAACGGAAGCATCGGAGAAAGAGTAGAAAAAGTGACATGATAACAAATTACTGGAGACGATACGGCGAGCCTCTAAATACCGCCAGTTTACATGTTACACACGAGCGTACTCGAAATTTTTTTTCAAAGGTTGATAAACTCTCGTAACTGTTTTAATTTTCCACTTGGCTTTTTTAGTTATCATAAAGCAAATCAAAGCAAATATTTTCAGTCAGTAAGTAGATCATCAAGTAATACATAGGACAATCATTCCTGAACATTCAATGGCTTATATACTTATACAATTTTCATAATAAATTTCACTTCCCTTTTGCTACACGATAGCTCCACCAGTTGGACTAGAATCTCTACTCTGAGCATCTTATGTATATTTCCGTAAGATACGGTCAATACAAACCCAAAATTTACAGTAACATCAAAATAAAAACGCTATATTACATAAAATTAATATTTCCTGCAAATATTTTCTATTCGTAGCTCGATTTTCTGAATCGTTATACATGAATATGCGATGGAATTGGCCGACACTTGACGGAAATCCATGATAATAATGATAGTAATAATAATAATAATAATGAATGGTCTTTGTTCATCGTACATAAGTTACAAGATTGCCGATAGTAGGTTGAGTTGTGAAACAGTTTTACAACTATAAAACAGCTTACGCTGTTTTACAACATAAAGTGAAAAAAAAAGGTATATGAAAAGGGAAAAAATGAAATAATAAGTGGTTGATTACAAATTACAACTTGGCTCTGAAGGATATTGCTATATACATCACATTAAATGAATATGAGTGGTTAGATAAGGTAGGAAGGACACTCGACTAAGAATTATATTCTAAGGAAATCAATAATCAATAACACGTAAGGAAACAGCCAAAAATATTTCTCCAGTCTAAGAAAATCTCAAATTGAAAATGGAATAGTACCTGTATCCACTGGGTAGAGAGTTATATTTTTTAATTGAATTATATATGAAATTACGCGTGAATAGAGAGGAGGAGTGTCTAGGAATAATGAAAGTATTCTGGTTGCGAGTGTGAGATTTATTCTGGAGTGAAAATGTCA
>WOGR01002138.1:0-18103 GCA_015342045.1 Leptinotarsa lineolata | reverse complement strand
TTTATCGTATGTGGGACCTCTATGAACTTCCATCATCACGTGGAACATCTTCAGACTTATGGGCCATAAAAACAACCGACGCTTTGGAAACATCTCGTTTCGTCATCATCGGATTCCAAAGTACTACCACATCTGAAGATAGAACACAGGACATCACACTATTCATTATCGATTGTTCACATCAACCAAATGCCACAAAATCATCAACTATCGATATAAAGGTTGAATTCGAAACCAGAAAGACCAAGTTTCCAGACAACACCAAAGTATATGCACTCATTTTCCATGACACATTTTTAATATACAATGCATTGGATGGCTCAATTCACAGCAGATATTGACACTTATGACATTATTGATACTATCATATCATTAATTGTTTTTTTTTCTGTGTAAAGCTTTGCATGTATTCATTTCCTTTTTTTGTCATTTATATTTTTATTTCGTGATCATTCAATATTATATAATGGGAATTGAATAAATGAAATATGAAAATGATACTGATATGTTTTATTAAATTTTTGGTACATATAAACAATCCAAAATTATTTCTTCCTCATATTCATCATTTTCCCGACCGTGTTCAATTTCCACACGATTTTCATCATTCAATTGGAACTTTTGAATGATCCATTCTGGTAGATATGGTTGCAGACGGTACAGGAATCTCCTCAGGTTCAATTCAATCATTGCCTCACAAAGATGATTCAGATCCAAAGTCCCTCCCAGAAATTTGTCGCAAACTATCGCACCACTGTTGTAGTTCTCAGCATCACGAAGACACAATTAGATCTTTTCTTCATCATAATATACACTCAGGTCATAATTGGTTACATGCTCAGCATTTTCACTCAATGCCCTCAATTCGGAAGACAGTCTTTGGATAGATGGAACGAGATCATCGGCCTTGATTCAGTGTTTACTAGCATACTGCATCCACATCTTTGAATGATTGAACTGAAAACAAATGAGAAAAAAACATTAGATCAATCATGAAGTTCTTCATCATCATTAATTCTCACGACTTTATCGTCTTTCGATTTATGAAGTGAGTGTGTTCAACAATGTATGAAAATGTTCATATATTTCCTTTTGATTGAAATCCAAATAATCTTATATATAAATGAAGATATATGAATAATATTATGCGTGCTTTGCATTGTGCAGACAATTCTGAACCAAACTTAGTAGACGAAGTGTGGAAACTGAGACCTTTCATGAAGAAACTGAAGTCCAAATATGTGGAACACTATCAACCGGAAAAGCGTATGAGTTATGATGAGATTATGATAAGATACTATGGTAGACACCCTTGCAAGCAGTTTATTCGTGGCAAACCTATTCGGTTTGGTTATGAAATGTGGGAACTAAATACAACATTTGGGTATTCAATTGATTGTGAGCTGTATCAAGGAAAAAATAACCAACAGTCAGAAATATATGAAAAAAAAATTGGGAAAGCTGCAGCACCATTTGTGACAATGCTAGATAGGCTAAGAGCAACAAAAGAGAGGCCTCATGAACTTCACTCCGATAACCTCTCCACTGGTTTAAATCTTCAACACCTGAAGGAAGGAGGATATTAGAGCACTGGTACTGTTAGAGAAAACCGTATTCTCAAAAATTGTCCCATGTCGGACAAAAAAACTCTCACAAAAAAAGAAAGAGGTACATATGAATCAACTATTCAAAGAGAAACAGGAGTTATGCTGGTTGAATGGATGGATAACAACGTTGTCACTGTTGCATCAACTTGTCATGGTATTTTACCTCTATCTCAGGTAAAACGTTATAGTTCTGCCCCAAATAAAATTATTATGGTACCTCGTCCATTTTTGAATAGTGAATATAATGCGCATATGGGAGGAACAGACCTCATGGATGAAAATTTATCAAGATACCGGATAGGTATTCGCAGCAAAAAATGGTGTTGTCCGATTTTCACATGGTTTGTTGACGTCACGGTAACAAATGCCTGGCAAACACACAGGAAAATCCGGTGGTAAGCTGACGCATCTCAAATTTCGAAGGGAAATTGCCACATGCTACTTGAAAATTTATGAAACCCTCTCTAAGCCTGGTGGGCGACCTAGAACCTCAAGATCCAGTGTATCGTTGAACAGAGTTTCAGACGATATAAAATACGATGGAATGAGCTATTTAGTAGTTGAAACCTTGAAGAAAGAGAGGAAAAGATGTGCCGGCGAAGACTGCTCCTCAAGTGTCAGAACAATGTGTAACAAATGTAACGTGGGACTTTGCATTCCATGCTCTTATAGTTTTCATACAAAGTAAATTTTGTTTTCATTATTTGATGTATTCTCGTTGAAATGATAATATTTTTGTTGAAGGTATTATTTGAAATAAATAGTGTATGTCAAAGCCTAGCGTTACTGTATGGTAACGGTAATTTTCTCAAAAATGGTGCAAATCTATTGAAAAAAGTCACCTAAAAGAATTTTCAATTACGATTATTCAAACATATTTTCAATTTCAAAACTGAAAAAATGTCAAAAATAAAAACTCCGCCTCTGATGGGTTAATATTTTTGTTAATTTGTATGTTGGTGAGTTTGTTTGTTAGGTCTATAGAATTCAGTATGATGTGTGATGGTTTGAAATTAGAGATTTCTCCGAATTTGTAATTCAAGAGTTTCGACAGTAGAATTTGAAATCTTCCACACATGTGAAAAAGGAAAAATGATGGATCTGTTGGATCTATGGAAATGAATAAGTCAAATTAGAAATCTCGATTCTATTATCCTCCTCAACGAACAACTTGATCTAAACCTATCTGATCTGAACCTATAATTCAGTTCCAGAGACCTACATTCTAACAAGAATTTTGTTAATTGAGGTTATCTCAGGTTTAGACGATGTAAGTATCAAATTATTTATGACGGGTATAGGCAATGTAGATATACTCAAATTCGAATGTAATCTATTTGGTTTTGAAAATGATGAATGATCGAATTTAGTCAAATAATAAAAAAATATCGTGGAAAATAGACAAAAGTATGTTTTTATAGTGTACCATTAGTCGTCTATCAAAGAAATAATATCTTCAGAATTAGTCATCGATTACGAATACTGTTTATATCATTTTGAAAATTTTACTCCTCTAATACGATGAAGTGGAGTATTTTGATGAATTATTGATAGTTCATTCGTGTATTCTATCAAACTCCTGAGTTTTATGAAGAAATCACTCGAGAGTAGAATACCTAGTTGTTTTTGAGTAAGCAAATGAATATTTCGAGAACGATTTACCTTCTATTTAGAGCGTATGTCATAAACTCACATCAGAATTATGCCATGTACTAAAAAGTGTGAAAATATACGGGCTGTTACATTTAAATCAACGAAGTAGTTGATACCAACTTCAGGTATTACCAGAAGTGTTAAGGTAACAATTATCACAATTGGGTCCCGAATGCTTTCAGTTGATTGATCAACTTGAACCCAAAAATTTTCAGATGAAAAATAACTGACAATTATATTTCTGAAAGGGAGAAATATTTTGGTTAACATTCCAAGTGCCATCTGAATAATCTAGATACAGCATTTGGGTTTGTGTCACATATGTGAATAGTTTTGAAAACAGTATTTGAATTCACTAGCCTTCTTGTATGAAAAATATAATTGTTCCACCCAGCTGTGTTGCAAGTGATGTCTGCATTTGCTACCTACTGCTTTCAGTGTCGAACTTCACTTGTCAAATTTGTTAGTTATGCCACCGTAGAGAAGTAAACACATATTAATTCGCTCCTCATCGGCGTCTTCAATGTATCATGTCAAGATTTTATTTTTTGCGGGGCCGTAGCGGCGTGTAGTGCCGTAGGAGGGTGCAGGCTAGAACTATTGTTGGCTCACTCTCTTGACAGAGATTGAACTTACTTGTGTTTACTTCTATACGGTGGTTATGCTTGACCCTTCCCTCAGAGAGAATAGTGCTATTGGTAGCACGAAGTATTGAGTTATTGCTTCCGAATATACTCATCAAATGAAAAACAAATTACCTCTGGCCGATACAGAATGATTCTTGTTATATCGTACGTGGAACAAAATGAAACCAGACATCTCAAAATTCTTTACCAAAGTTCGATAGAATCATATCTAAAATATAGAATAATCGGACAAAGAGGGGTTTCTAAAACATATTCAAATCCACTTGACGTAACACGAAAACAGTTCCCAAGAATGATACTCTTCAAAAAGTTTTTAGCTCGCAGAAGTTTCGACTTCTGAGGGTTGTCATTCGTAGCTGGTTAACGGAAAGAACAGATGCCGAACAGATTCTGAACAGAAAAACAACAGATACGCTCTGTATGAAGAATCTGAAATTTTTGATATCAGACAAATATTCTTCAACGACATCACTACAATTCAGTTCTTCAATAAGACCCAACTCATTCAACCTTCTCATACCTATACTACGAACCAAAATAATATTATTTAGTTCCTTCTGCTTCGAAATCAATAGGCCGAAAATTCTATCAATATTTAGCACCAAAATTATTTGAACTCCTTCCAAAACAGTCTGTGTTGATAGTTATACTTATTTTACTCTGACAATGATAATTGTATACTTGAATTTATTTTATTCTTGGTTACTCTCGAATGACTTGTTTGTATAGACACATGGTGAATACGCCCAAACACGAGCAGTTCCTACTGTTTCCGTGGTATATTCTTGTTTATTTACCTTTGTCAAATTTGCATTCGTTGAATTATACCCTGAAATCATTTTCTTGTGTGAATGAATATCATCATTGAAAATACTGTTACAATATTATTACATGAATATGTCGGTCAACAGTTTCATCATCATACTTCCTTCAGGTTCCGTATTATATCCTAGAGCTTTTCCTTTCATAAACCCCCGATTCGTTATAATTACCTTTGAATCCATCAAAAATAGGCTGTATTTCCCAAGAATAACTTTTCCAAAATACACTTTCTCTGAACTAATCGAAAAATTCAATCTCAGAATCTACTGAAATCGTTTCAATAAAGGAAAGGTACAACTTGAAACCAAAACATTAGCATTTCCATGGGCTTGTCAGATAAAACCCCTGAAAACTCGAGAAATGTACAATCATTTCCGGCACAACAGAACAGAACTGCACTGAACTATTCAAGAACTGAGAATACCCGGATCTCTGAAAACTACTTGGATCTCTGAAACTAAATGCGAGTAGTGAAAGGTTGACAGTTCCAATAAGAATTTGATTTTGAAATCAATTTCTCCTTTCATGGAAGGAAGAATCAATTGTTGATACGAGAATCGCATTACATGTCAAGTTTTTTTTGTTCTTCCGAAGGAACTCCAAAAGTGACTTTATTTCACAACATGTTAAAAAAAAGTAAGAAGAAGGTTCTCTCAAATGCATGCAAATTCAATGTATTATGTTTCCTGATGGGGAATGTATTTTGATGAATGATAATTGACCTGAAGATTCATGGTTGTGGATTCGATGAGAAATGGTTATCAGAAATCACCACCCAGTTGACGTTTTTGTATACTGTTCATTGCAGATTGCTGTATATCGAATATTTTTAGTAAGTAACAGTTTGAAATATTTTCCAAATTGATGCACCATAGGTTACTGCTGAAAGAAAGATGAATAATATGTAAATATAGCTGATTTACAGAGAGTGATTTGATATTTTTATATTAATATCTTCCATAATTCATATGATGAACTAACTCTGAGATCACTCAACTATAGATTTACATAGAAATCTTATATGATTTCCATCGGATTTCTAAGCTTCTGAATTTCTCAATTCCATGCGAATAGTAATGGAATAATAGTTGCCACAATGAACTCACCTTCTCACTCAATAATATGTTTTTGGGTACATAACCCCCACAAAAAAGTCATTGAATGAAAAACTCACCTTCTTATTCATTTGTATCAACTCCCATGATTATAACAGTAATATAGCATACATAACTCCATGGTATCGATCTATGGTTTACTTATCGCCTAATAATTGTTGACCGCTTCATTATTTTATCTTTACAGCTTATTTTCTATCTCGCGTTCGTTGAACGCAATATTACAAATAGCATGAAAAAAAAGTTCATCTAAGAATCAAAAAGTGTCGAACAGTCACAGTCGAACTCAAAAGCTGAGTCCATCAACGTACCAAGATTTTTTTTGTGAATGAATGTATTTTTAAAATTTTTTAATTAGATTGTTCTAAAATTGTTGTTCTGAAATTGTTCGTTTCGTTAATCAGCTGACGAACGTCAAACCTCAGAAGTAGAATTTTGTGCAAGCAATGGATTAACGAGTCCTTGCCTTTAAACGTGCGATTACCCAGCACGGTGGCCCGGCGGGGAATCGAACCCCGGTCTTCCGCTTGAAAGGCGGATGTACTAACCTCTACACTTCTCGAGATGGGCAGCATCTCAGGTCGAGTGGCTCTTTCTGAAATTATTTTTCTACGGAGATGTTATTTGATTAATATATAAAAAAATCTCCATGGCGTTTTTCTGTCAAAATATCAGAAGTTTCACTGAGGAAAATCAACATTACTCAACTGTGAACGTGCTAATCAATTTTTTCCTCAAAATCAGTTATCATCTATGATTATTTTTGTGTTATTTGAATCCAATAGAATATATTTTGTTAAGTAAATATCTAATATCCGTATTGAAATTGGGACGATTCTCCACCAGTGAATAAAAATAACTGATATACAGATTATTCAGTTCTTTCGCAGCTTTTTGCATACATTTTTATACAGTTTCAATATATATTTTGTCATTGTATTGCTACGAGATGATTTTCAGCCTTGAATTTAGAAGAAACATATCTCATATCTAGGGTGGGGTAACGTGTAAGGTAATGTGCTGAGCATCCGCACGTTGAAATGTAAGGCCTCGTTAATCCATTGCTCGCACAAATTCAGAATTCCGAGGGTTGGGACGTTCGTCAGCTGGTTAGCGGAACGAACAACAGCAATATCTAGAGTCATGAAATTTCTCTTTATTGAATGCAGTTAGTCACTGCAAACTATAACGCAGGTTTGTGCTTGTGGGATATTCTTTGGTTTCAGCACTCTACAATACCAACTCAATTTTGGCCAAAATATTCAGTTGAAACAGCAGAAGGACAGATTTCTGAAAAACAGTGAATAACTTTCTGCTGTCGCTGGTGATTGAGTAGGACACTTCATCAGAAGCTGCCGTGAAAGCTCATTTTCGATAATCAATAATTGTCTGATCCTCAGTAATTTTCCTTGTCGGGAAATTTTTTTTAGTCGGGAAGCAAACTGATATAATCAAATCATTCCATCGGATAAAGTGGTGAGCATCAGGAAAATTTACTTATTGTAATAACGTTTGATTTTTCTGAACGATATAAAGATATCTGGAATTAATCTCATGAACAATCTGCGTTCAACGAAAATGCTCGACGAGCATTTACTTAGGCCGTTCCTAATGTAAACAATATTCAGAAAAAATTCCAATTTTTTTTTCAAGACAATTAATAATATAGTTTCATAAGATGAAAATTTCGAAACTTTCATGCTGGAGATGCTAATTTCATTAGCATAGAGAAATTATACTATGCAGCTGTGTATTATGAACAGTAACACGACTACGGACTATCATATATCAGAGTTCTAACAGTTGTCGTTTAATTCAAAATGCAGAGCTGTATAATGGTGATTTCAAATGTTGCAAGCGGCTCTCATCATATTCAATATGTATCAATTGTCTAGTAGTTTATCACAAAAGCTGCCTTGCGAAAAGAAGAAAAAATATCAAACTTCTGAGGAACAATGGTGAAGCAGGAACTAACTGATGAAGCAGAAATGAAAAGTTGTTATATTCAAAAACTGAAATGTGAAAATGAAATATTCTTCCATGAAGCATCAGGAAAACTTACTCATTGTGATAACGTTTCATTTTTCTGCACGATATAAAGATATCTGGAATAAATCTCATGAACATTCTGCGTTCAATGGAAATGCTCGAAGAGCATCTACTCAGGCCGTTCCTAATATAAACAATATTCAGAAAAAATTCAAATTTTTTCTTCAAGACAATTATTAATAAGTTTTGTTTTCTTTCCATATGAGGCTCAACTTCGGAATCAATAATTTTCCAAACACAATTCTAGAGCTGAAGTTGTTGGTTTTGAAGATCCAAGCAAGCTCATCAAAAACTCATATCACAACCAAGAGAAAGCAACTGCCAATACAGCTCACCAAAGTTCAAATTTTCAATAGGTAAATTAGAAGGCAAGTGTGTTTTGATAGACTTGTTTCGAAAAATTCTGTTAGGTAAAATCACTGTAGATTACACTGCAGATAACTTCTCAGACATTGATGAGATACTCATCAAGAGAGGAGGTTGCTTCTTGTTTAACCAGGTAGCCTTCTTGAACCTTTGATAATTACTTGATGTATGCGAGATGATCTCCACAATACAATTCGTCATGGATGAAGTATCTCTTATATAGGGCGTTGGAATAAAATATTAACACAATGGGAACTTCAGCGCAGAGTGTAACTATATGTTTCAATTGATCAATTGATGTAATAGTTTGAACACCTATGTCTCATCAAATTATTTACCATTCAGTCAATCGCTTGCATTGGAAATGCCAAATTGCTTTATTGGATAGGCATACATGTATAATTATATACAATGAGTAGTGAATGTATATCCTGGATTATAATTGATGACCAGAGATCTGGGGTGTTGTCAATATTGGCATTCATGAACACGTCGTGTTAACTGATCAATGCATTCAAAGATAATAATAGCTGGTTATTCACATTGATGACGTTGCCATTACTCAACGTGTACTATTCTGATGATAAAGGAATAGTTCTGGATACTGACAGCAGTATGCGGTTACTACCCAAACAAGATGTATTTATGATTATGTAGAGAATTAGTGGGGTTTCAACTGATATACGGTGTCTTACTGTATCAATAAATTTTGGTATCACTCAAATTATTCATGACAGATTTATTCCAATTGAAATCTCACAGAAGCTGCAAGATACCTCACATCCAATTACAATATTGTTTTCAACGAGTTTCAATGATAAGTTTGGTGGAAAGTAAGCTCACAACAGATGAATGAAATTTATCATTCCAAAGTAGATAATTTTTCAATGGATGGTGTATTTGAACCATTAATCTTCGCACTCCTTTCAACAAATACAAATATGATCTGTATTCTCGAATTTTTGATTCATCAAAAATGGATATAACTGATCAATCTATCAAAACACTTCTTCCAAAACAAAACAGAATACTGTCTATCTGAATCTTATCGTTAACATGTTTCATCACTGTTATCGATATTCTGACGTGAGAGGAGTAGCTTAAGAATGCATCACTATTTGTTTCTGTTTTCGGAGAGCCATATATTTTGGTCATTACTTTCAATTCTCCAGGAAATACTGCAATCGATTCCAACAATCATACCGCCTCTACTAGTTTGTGGAGGACTTTTATCGGTTGGTCTTTATATACTTCAAAATATGATTCAGGTCTTCCATGAATTATTTTCTGTGATTCAGAAAAAATATGAATGACGCTGTCCCTCTCTATTTGTTGCATTGCCTGAAGCAGAAGTTATCATTCTATAGGCGAATTTTCCATATTTTTTTTAAGTGGAGAGTCTGGTGAATATTTCGAGTTGATTCATGCTGCACAGAAGCAGTTTATCAGTTGTTTGCCCTTTACACTCGTGAAAATTTCATCCTGACGCTGTCAGGTGCATTCTTCAAGAACTTCTCATTGCATTCTATTTGCCTACTAGCAACCCGCCCTGACTCCGCACTGGTGCGATGCGGATACTAAATATACAGCAGAATGTCTTTATACACAACATTGACAGCTTCTTTGTCAGTAGACAATACAAATATGTTTTCTTCAGAGGTTACTCTTGGAAGAGTGTTATATAATTGGCTCGGTACCGCCGCAACCTGAATTTTGAATATGTGATATCTTTGAGAATATTCATTCAAATCACATGCTGATTATATCATGGCCATATAAGATGAAAAGATAATTTTATCAAAGTGCCTTTTTTCCATGGGAATGGCGTCTGACTTGAAATATTCAAAAATCTTTTTCCATTGCACATCTGGAACATAAAACGAACATACGAACAGTCTTCGAAAATATACCAGTATGAAAAATAATTTTCTTTTATGAACGCACCTTTTTCCCTTGCGGCTGGTGCTTCAATTGGAATATTGAAAAATATATTTCCGTTACACATTTACAACATAAAATAAACCTAAAAACAAAATTTCAGCATCTGAAAATATAGCGGTACAGAGAAACAGTAATGAAAAGTAACGTTATTTTATGAACGAACCTTTTTCCCGCGACGGGCGTGCCAGTTGAAATAATCCAAAAACCTTCATTATTGTACATCTTCAACATGAAATGAAACTACATGCAAAAGTTCAGCCTCCGAAAATATACTGGTGTGGAGAAACAGTGATGAAAAGGTAACTTTATTTTATGAACGCGCATTTTTCCCTGGCGGCTGGCGCCTCAGTTGGAATATTTTCAAATCCTTTCATATTGCACATCTACAACATAAATGAAAAGAACGTACATACAAAATTTCAGCCCCCGGAAATATAGCAGTATGGAGAAACAGTGATGAAAATGTAATTTTCATATGTAAACGTGACCCTTCTACCCCCACGGGGCTTCCCAGTTGAAATATTTCAAAATCCTTCTTCACTACGCATCTTAGACCCAAGAGTCACCAATATACCAAATTTCAGCTTCCTAAAACTCACCAGTACGAAGAACCAATAATGAATGAGTGAGTGTTAAGTGAGTGACTTTCGCATTTATAAGTATATATTCTCCCATATAGTCCCCAACTGAAAATTTTGATAGCCCTTCAACTATTCTACGGCCCATAAATGAAATCAACGATGATTTCTAGCATACCCTCCACTATTTCTGTGGTGAGTCTTTAGTTTAACCTTATGATCTATTTGAGTAATAAACATACTCAAGACTAGATAAAAGAAAGATTGGTGGTTGGGGCAACAAATAAACACTCTTTTCGCGAACTGAACCTATGGGCCTATAAAATAATCACATTCGACGAAGGAAAGCAGTTTTTCTCTTTTCAGCAATGTTAAGTGATTCAAATTAAACTGAATCAGTTAACATCTAAACGATATTCAGAAAAAATTCCAATTTTTTCTTGAACACAATTATTATTATAATTTCAAAAGATGAGAATTCCAAAACTCTCATGATGAAGATGCTAATTTCATCAGCATAGAGAAATTATACTATGCTGTAATATGAACAATAACACGACTACGGACTATCATATATTAGAGTTGTAACAGTTGTCGTTTAATCCAAAATACAGAGCTGTATGATGGTGATTTCAAATGTTGCATCATATTCGATATGTTTCAATTGTCTAGGAGTTCATCACAAGAGCTGCCTTGCGAAAGGAAAAAAGAATATCAAACTTCTGATAAACAATAATATTATATTATCTGCTGTGACACGGAAATTAAACATGATCTCACAGAAAAAAGAAGTTTACTTGGGACGACTGTATATACTTTTTCACACAATTATGCTCACAAAAACGGTATGAACCATTGAACATTTCAGAATTTCTCAACTAACGAAAATACAGAACTAGTTGGCGATCAAGCGGTATCAATCTGTATGAAAACCAACTTACAATTTTTCCAATAAATATAAAATTGTCCTACAATCTTAATGAGAAAGTTTTACGTTGGAAAATAGCACCCACATCAGATATGTTCGCTACTTTTTACATATGACAAGGAATAAAAACAATCAAATTCTACAGCAACTGAAGGAAACCATACACCGCGCTATTCGAACCGTCGTTTTGATGATGTCTATTTCAAAAGAAATCATTCTGGAAGAAATAAAAAGAAATAAACAAGAACTGGAATCTCTCATTGAAGAAATCGAAGTGACACTAATACTGAAGCTCGAAAACCTGGACAGGCGAATCAACAAAGTCGAAGATGATAAAAAAAAAATGGCAAGTAGTATAGAAAGATCAGATAGGAAGACCAGACAAAATAATATTTTCATCTCTGGCTTGGAAACAGAAGAACAAACAATCACAACAGAGTTCATATAAGAAGGAATGGAAAATTTTGTTGGGGTAACTATAGCTGAAAGTGACCTCAACAACTTTTACCCTCTTGGAAAAGGTAACAACCCCTCGATCGAGATTAAATTCACCTCATACCTGAAGAAACGATCAATCTTGGAAGGGAATTGAACCTTTCATATATGAGTTGAGCTCTATAATTGAGATAGACAAAGAAACTTATGATTACAGTATGATAGTTGGAGACATCAAAATTGATCTCTTGAGTAACTGACCCGATTTAGAACACTACCTGGATACTTTGAGTGAGAACGGATATGTATCTGCAATAAACAGACCGACTAGAATACAAAATGAATCACATACTTGTCTAGATCATATTTTTATAAAATGAAATAACCAAAAATATGATACAATTTTACCTATAATACTTGAAATTACAATCACATACCACTTCACAACACTAGCACGAATAGTATTACCTTTGTATATAGATTAAATAGTAGGATAATGTAGGTGTATTTTCGATTTGACACAAAGTCGAGCGCCTTCTGGTCAAAAAACGATATACCTATTGATTTCAGGGACCGTACAGATACGCCCTCTGAAGACTACACTCAAAATTTGAAAATTGAAGCAGGCCTGGACTCCGATGATAAATTGATGCGAATTGTATCGAAGTGAAATATGGAAAACCACATTTATTTTTAATTTTTCAAAAACTTCATCTTACGATTTGATCTTCAAAAATTCCACTTTGAAAATAAAGTTTGTGAATGAAAGAAATGTTTAATGTTGAGATAATGAGTAACCCTGGATCGGTTAAATAAAGACAGTAAGTGCTAGGCATTCTTAGAGTGAGTGCACTTGTATTGTGTATTATTGTTAGTTGTGGGATAAGAATAAATATTGTATTGTGGCACTTCGTGTTTATGTTATCTGACAAAAACAGCAGAGGGATCATAATCTAAATACGTCCTTCGTATCATTGTACAAATTTTTGGAGTGAAAATGGGTGGAAAAAAACGTAAAAACAAGAAAAAATTGGTTTCGCGAAAACGGCGTATTTCTTCAAGTAGTACTAGTACTAGTAGTGATAGTTCCACGAAACAGGAATTGAAAAGACTGAAATCTGAATTGAAAAGATTGAAACAAAGGCAGGTCAAGTACACTCATCAAACAGGTGACGAATTTCTGGTTCCTTTGTTCGATCCGTCTCAAGATAACTCAGTGGTGAAACAATGGCTCGGTAGAGTCGATTATCTGGCTACAAGGTATAGTTGGGATGATAATGCAATAATAGGATTGATATCGGGAAGGTTGAGAGGCAACGCACGGCATTGGTTCGACGAAAATGCCAAAAATGACGCAAGTTGGAAAGAAGTAAAACGTTTAATGAAACTAAAATTCCGTAAGTCTGTTCTATTTTCTGATTTGCTAAAGAGTGCTGCTAATTATGAAACAAAACCTGGTCAAAACTTAGGCGACCTATTGTTTTCAAAAGTTGTCAAAATTAAAAGCACTCAATTTAGCTATTCCTTATTTGGTTAATGCTGTAATAGGTGGTATAACAAATGAAAATTTAGCTCGTACTGTTGGATCAGCTCAGTATACTGATGCTAATTTATTATATGCCTATTTGAATTCCATGGGAGATATGCCATCTTAAATCACAGTCCCTAATACTAGTTATCAAACTCCTTCATTTAATAGTCGACCTGTTCATCAAGATCAAAATAGAAAAAATTCCAAAGGAGGTTTAACTTGTTTCAATTGTAGTATTCCAAGACATATAGCTAAAAATTGTAGAAAATCTCGTATTGTTTTTTCTAATTGTAAACGTTTACGACATGTAGCTCACAAATGTCCTTCACTTAAGAGAGAGGTTAAAGTGATATGCGGTGGAGTGAATTCATATGATAACATTTTTTTTGCAAATTGCGAGGATTAACAACGTTAAAGTTCAATGCCTAATTGACAGGTACAGGTAGCTCTAGTTAGTGAAAATTTCTATTGTTTCAAGAACATCAACAAAAGTAAAATTGTGTAGTTTTATAGATACTAACCTACAAACCAAGAACAGTTATGTCTCCAGATCATCTTAAAAAATGGGTAAGCATACAAGAAGAATAAAAGTAAGTTGAGCAAACGTTGCTCTGTAAGTAGAAAAGGTAATCGTTACCTTTGGTGAATGTCACCATAGAACGAACGTTGCTCTGAAAGTAGAAAAGGTAAACGTTACCTTTGGTGAACGTCACCATTGAGCAAACGTTGCTCTGTAAGTGGAAAAAGTAATCGTTACCTTTGGTGAACGTCACCATTGAGCAAACGTTGCTCTGTAAGTAGAAAAAGTAATCGTTGTCTTTGGTGAACGTCACCATTGAGCAAACGTTGCTCTGTAAGTAGAAAAGGTAAAAGTTACCTTTGGTGAACGTCACCATTGAGCAAACGTTGCTCTGTAAGTAGAAAAGGTAAACGTTACCTTTGATGAACGTCACCAGTGAATAAACGTTGCTCTGTTGAATTTTTCTAATATTTTTTTTGTTCTCAGGTCAGAATAGGGTCTGAGGACAGACCTTTTGCAGGATGGCCGAATGTGAGAGATGACTAATGTTGAGATAATGAGTAACTCTGGATCGGTTGAATGAGGACAGTCGGCGCTAGGCATTCTTGGAGTGCACTTGTGTATTATTGTTAGTTGTGGGATAAAAATAAATGTTGAATTGTGGGACTTCGTGTTTATGTTATCTGACATACCATATAAGAGGTAATGTAATCATTCATTTATAGTTTGATGTAAAAGTTCGAAAATATCCTTATAGGATGAAACTGCAGTAACTCTAGTTACGAATAAAAGTGGTGAAAAACATTTTTATTTTTCATTTTTCAAGTTAACATTTCATTCATTTTTCCCTCCCGAGTTTCATGTTATTTGTTAGAAATTCTAATGAATTTTATAATATTATCAAAAAGTCACTTGTTGGTCATTAAGTTCAAAGAAATTATTCAATAAATACCTGATCAAATTATCATTATCGAGTAAAGCATAAAAACCATTCCAATGAGTTATGATGTGAATCATATTTCAATTTGAAGGTATGGATTACCACTTCAGTACTGGTGACACATCCTTTGGATGTTCATTGAAAAGTTTAAATTCAAGAATTTAAGCAAACTCATCTCAGAATCTCTGAATCTCTGTTAAAAAGGCAGTGTTTCATATATTGAATATTTTTCATAATGGCAAAGTTTAATGGCAGGACACACGTGTATATAGAAATGTACAATGAAATGTGTTAATAAATTTTTTGGGAAAGAAAGTTTTTGGCTTTCTACTACTCCATCTTGATACAAAAAATGTGGGAATCTTTCTTTTTTGGAAGATTCCCACATTTTTTGTGTCAAGATGGAGTAGTAGAAAGCCAAAATCTTTCTTTCCCAAAAAATTAATAACTCCTAATAAAATATAACCCCTTCAATTTAAAGTGTTAATAAATGTTTCTCAATTCTGTCAAACTATGTTGTAATTTACATGTACTTATTCATATTTCTTTCAATGTTCCCCCATTGTTCAAATTCATCTATCAATTATCAACAACGTATCAAGTAATACCACAAAAATTTGCATAATCTGGAACTAATAGTTTGCATCATGAATATAAGAATTGAAGAATAACGAATTGAGCCTTCTAATAATTTTCAAATAGTGGTCTCACGAAAATGATATTCGTTGCAAATGAATAGCTGTAACATACCTTATAATCAATTTCGAGACATGATAAAACGCATAAAATATGAATATCATAACGAACCACTTAGAGAGAAAGCAAAAGTAACAATTTGAAAATAATTACATAAAGATACACATGAAATGATATAAATAATTCAAAAACTCCGTTTTGTCATGCATGCTGTTGAAACACTAATTCGAAGACGAACAAGAAATGGCTTGAGGTTTTATAATTCTCAGAGCATCGTTCATGAAAACAGGCCTAAAATACTCGTGATGCCAAGCTAGGTCATGACCTAGAGTGTAGATTATGAGAAGAAATTCAAAAGAGTTCTCATATCATTCAACAGCTTGGTTGAACCAATCAATTAACATATGGACAAAGTCCCGGGCCTGAGAAAGAAAATGCACTTTTTTTCAAAATCGGCTTTATTCATCAACGTAATCTCCATTAAAAGCTACACAAAAATTCCAGCGTCGCTTCAACATTTCAAAACCACTTTTGTAGAACGATTCATCTTTTGCCTCAAAATAGGCCTCACTGTCAGCAATAACCGTTTCATTCGAGCAAAATTCCTTACCTGTAAGAATTTATTCAAAGTCTGCAAGCACCCATCAGTCACTAGGAGCCAAATCTGGCGAATATGGCGGATGTGTGAGCAGTTTGAAGTTCAATTCATGTAGTTTTGCATTTGTTTTGATTGACTTGTGACACAGTGCGTTATCTTGATGAACGCTTCAATAACGCTATGTAATATTTACTATTGGTGGTACTTTCATCCTCAGGATAGTCGATGTTTATTACAGTACGTACGTCCCAAAATACCGAAGCCATAACCTTTCCAGCCGATTGTTGTTCTTTCTGGTGCTTTAGGCGGAGTTCATCAGTTGCTCTCTACTCAAATGACGATCGTTCTGATTCCGTAGTGATACATGTTTTATCCATTGTAACATATCTACGCAAAAATTTAGGTTTGTTGTGTTTAAGCATAGCCATACACTGCTCAGAATCATCAAGACGTCCTTGTTTTTGGTCAACAGTGAGCTCGTGCGGCACCCACTTTGAACAGAGATCTCTCATAGTCAAATGCTCATGCAACACGAAGCCAACATACTCTTATGATATTTTTACTATATCCGCTAATTAACGTAACTTCACTTCTCGATAATTCAAAACGATTTTGTGGTGTCTATGCATTATCGGTGTCTCTACGTTTGTAGTCAGCAAACCAACGTTTAATTGTTGTTCCTTGCTTGTTCACGTCTTGATTCGAATCAGCTTGGAGATTATCTCCCTTACTCTTTGAGCTGACGTGTGTTAGAGGGTCAAATGAGTCATGACTGAGCTTGGGTGGCGGCATAAGAGTCCACAGACATCATACCACCCTTCACGGTGTAACCCCCACATGGCTGGGGTGGGTAAGATGGAAAAACTCTTCGTCCCTAACAGAGGATATTGTTATTTCTGATGAACTGGAGTCCTTTTGATACTTTTCAAGCCATTGCTTTGCTTGAACGGTATTTTTACTCATCAAGAAATAGTGTAAAATCAAAACACGAAAATGTTTCGATCCATCGTTTCTGAAATAATAAAAGTAGTGTCACTTTCAGCAAAATAACTCACAAACTCATGAGTGAAATATCATGAAATTTCATTATCTTTCTTTTGAAGGTTAGTACTAACTGAACAAGTGCTGAATGCGCCATCTATGTATTACTTTGTTAATTGTCATCAATGTAAATAAGTATGCACATCTCTTCTTACCAAGACGCCAATTAAGAGATCTACAGAAAACTCAAACCTTGCTTTTCCAAAAGATTCTCACGAGGGTCTGCATCCAAGCTGAGTTTTTACATCGATCGTCGAATGAGAAATGGGCTCTGATTCCACCCAGTTATCTACTTGCGGTGAGAACTACAGTCGTGTTTCACTAAAAATCTTAGTGAAACACGACATTAAACCAAAATTTAAGCCAACAAAAACCATCAGGCAGAATCTCAGGTCAGCAAAGGGCCCTAGAGAACCTCTAGCAAGGTCAGAGGTATACAGGATTCCGTGTAGCTGAGGATCGGTCTACAGTGGATCCACAAAACAGAGTATAGGAAACCGTCTCTCCGAAAACAAAAGAAATTGTCGCCTCGAACAAAGTAGATGTATGGTGAGTCGCCATATTGTATTCCGTAATATATCGAATTACCAACATATTATTCAAATCCTACTGAACGTTGAATAGGTTATGGGCGCA
>WOGR01002137.1:0-18104 GCA_015342045.1 Leptinotarsa lineolata | reverse complement strand
AAAACAAACACACACCACAAAAAAACAAACACACACCACAAAAAAAACAAACGTACACCACAAAAAACAAACAAACGCACACGGTAGTGTAGTGGTCACAGTAGTGTGGAGGTTAGCACATCCGCCTTTCAAGCGGAAGACCGGGGTTCGATTCCCCGCCAGGCCACCGTGCTGGGTAATCGCATAATCGCACGTTAAAAGGTAAGGCCTCGTTAATCCATTGCTCGCACAAGTTTCGACTTCTGACGTTCGTCAGCTGGTTAACGGAACGAATAATTTTAGAACAATTTTTTTAGAACACCACAAAAAACAAACACTACAAAAAAACACACCACAAAAAACAAACACTACAAAAAACACACCACAAAAAACAAACACACTACAAAAAAACACACTACAAAAAACAAACACACTAACAAAAACAAACACATCACAAACAAACACACACACCACAAACAAACACACATACCACAAAAAAACAAACACACATACCACAAAAAAACAAACACACCACAAAAAACAAACACACCACAAAAAACAAACACACCACAAAAAACAAACACACACCACAAAAAACACACCACAAACAAAAAAACACACTACAAACACACAACACGAACCAACACACACACAACACGAACCAACACACACACAACACAAACCGCCCAACACACACACAAAATACAAACCGCGCAACACACACATAACACCGCTCATCACACACCAAACTCCGCCCACACACCAAACACCGCCCACACACCAAACACGGCCCACACACCAAACACGGCCCACACACCAAACGTCGCCTACACACCAGACAGCGCCCACACACCAGACAGCGCCCACACACCAAACGCCGCCCACACACCAGACAGTGCCCACACACCAAACACCGCCCGCCCACACACCAAACACCGCCCGCTCACCACACTCCGCCCACACATCACACACTGCGTTTCTGAACAGAGGCTGGTTGTGTGAAGTTTTTTGTAATTGTACTTTTTGTTACATTTTTTCACTAAAATATCCCCAAATTCTGTATCATTTGTAGCCATTGATTTTTCACATAGAAATATATTCACTTTTTACTATAGATGTTGATTTTTTCCTCTACTAATTGGATTATGCCTTTTATTTGAAATTATTATGTTTTTATCTTCAATAATTCATATAATTTCTTTTTCTAGATAAAAATGTTTTAGTTGCAGGTTTGTCCACATTTTGAGCAAATTCGTGCTTGCATCTGACCAGATTGTTTCATGCATGCTGGATGAAATATTCTCTCACATTTGGTACACTTGTTATAACTTTTTTTGCAGTATTTAAATGTATAAATTACATTTTCTTTTCAAGTAAGTGTCAGGTAACTTGTACCTAAGACCACCTTGAAACCAACTCCAGAGGTACCTAGATGTCTGTCTGTTTTCATAACGATACACAATTTTGAAATATGCAAAACTAAGGATTGCACAATTTGCCGGTATTTTATTGTTATTAATTATTTGATCATTTTTTTAAATTCACTTGTTTTGCTAACTTAATATCAAGTTTCCGTTACTTTTAACTGGACCATTAGTTTACTACAAACATTCACTAATTAATTCAGATGAAAATACTACTTCTTTTGTGTTTTAAAAATACATGGTGGCTCGCTAACTTGACGTCAAGTTTTTGGAAATTCTGAATAAATCATTTGCTAATAATTTGCAAAGAGAAATAATAAAAATAAAATACTCTAAAGACACAAGTTACTAAATTTTTATAAATGCATTCAGATAACAGTGCAGTAGCAACGAAATAGAGGTATGAAGTAAATTATCTGTACCTTAATATGAACAAGTGTTTCCGAACATTGTTTATTAATAACATTCACCATTTTAAATACCAGTAAACAAGATCTTAAGTTAATATTGGACAATTTCTTAGTCAATAAGATTTGTTTATATAAACACATCTTATTACTGCAGCAGAGAGTTTTGAAATTGTTGATTTCCTTATGGAATTCATTCCGCTATTTAGTATATAGATAAAAAATTAACTATGCGGAAAAAAATCATGAAAAATCATATTCATCATCATATGTGAAGGAATTTGCCAATATTTGATGAAAAACCATAATAATGTATTGATATAGTTGATGAAATTTTCACTGAAAATTAATGAATTAGTGAAAATATCACAATAAAATATATTGAATATGTACAATTAGGTACTATTATTTGGCAAATAGTTGCATAAGTAGTACATTTATGACAATTTTGATCTGATCATGATATGTGAATGAAAATATGAGCCAGATATTGGATATACTATCAATACAATTTTCAAAAAAGTCGAAGCTGTCAACATAAGCATTCCTAGTTAATCATCTAGTTTTCTTTTACTGAGATTGTACACTGTATTGGGAATCATTTGGAATTAATAAAATCAAAAACGAAATATGTTGAGAAAATGAAGAATTCAACTCTGATATGTCTGATATGAGTCCATAATTGCCAAGCTTGCTCTCATCTAAAATCCTTGAACATGTAACAAAAAACATTTATCTATATATTTTTATTTCAATATCTGAAAAGATATGTGTATTCAACACTTTGAAGCGTAATCATATTACCAATAAACAAATTTCTACAACCAGCGTCAAATGGAAATTCATTTTCCCGTATCGTATTTCAATATCACACCTACGTCTTGGTCTTGACAATCACGGTCATATAGGGCACAAGTGATAATCAATGACAACTGCAATATCAAATTTAGGACATAATAGACTATTTATAGATTCATTCTAAGGTGATATCTAACTGTTCGCTACGAAATAATCAAAGCACTAAATTTATACTAAAACTAAACTTACACACAAATATGGACGCTAGGAGAACCAGCGAAACTTGTGCTAAAATAGGGAGGCATCGAGCATTTCACAATCACGCAAGTCCATGTCTGATGCACTTTTGCGTTCACAGATAGAGGTTTAGTGTTTATATCACACAATACTAATGAGAATACTTAATATCACAATTTTTTCCAAAAATTTGGCGTTAAATACATGTATTTTGCGGCACCACAGACTTATTTTCGCTTATTGATCCATCACTACGTGGCAGCGCTGTCTGCAAAAAAACCAAACGAGGCGAGAATAACAGATTAACGACAATACACGAAGTCCATCCGATCTCATAGCTGCGTTGTCATGTCAGTTAGGATGTTCCAGGGTTTGTATATAAGATTTACAAAATATCAAAGATTTTGGCTGACGCGCTTGTGATCTCATTGGGGGAAAATAGCGCTCAATTTGAACTGGTATGGTATATATTTTTGTCTGTACTCATAGATTTTTGATACATTTCATATCCAAGAATAAAGCTAATAGGGCATTCTTAGAAAATATGGTTGATAGTTTCAATTCATTCACATACACATTGAGCGTTTGAAGAATAATGTCGCGGAAAAACGGCATCATATGAAAGAAAAGAAAGTGCTGTTTCATCAAGACAATGCACCGCATCACAAAATAAATGAAAATGATGGCAAAATTGCATGAATTTGGCCCCGAATTGCTTCCCCATCCACTGTATTCTCCAGATATGAGCCTTAGCGACGTTTTTCTGTCTCAGACCTCAAGAGGAGGCTCGCTGGAGAATATTGCTTGTTGCAGGATCTGCAAAAAGTTTTCGCTCTTTTATGAAACATTTGGAATAAACATTTTTCAATTCACTATTTATTCATCTGAAATCCTGTCTTCAATGGAAATTATGACTTCCCAGAATTATTTCAAGTTATTACATGTAGAAACCCAGTACATGTTCCATTCACGGATTTACCTTAATAGACAATATTTATGACTTGGAAAAATTAGGTAATATATTTCTGTGAGAATGTTACAATTGATAGATATATAAAGGTAATAAAATTTACATTTCGGGAAATGGGGATAAATAAATGAGCCGCTTTTTCGTGGAGATTGAGCACTGCAACATAATACTTTTTGATCAATATCGGTAATTTATGAAACAGAAAATTTACATTGACTTTGTCATTCCTCAAAACTCAAATGGCCAAAAAGACACATATCACATATCTAATAAACGAATGTAGAGTGTCTCCGGTAGATTCAGTCTGTATTAAATATACAGATCAATATTACAGATTTATTTTTCCCGATAAAAGCTTTAGCGCTTGCGTACTATTTAGTTGCGACTTTTTGATTGGTAATGCCTAAATGCCATCTTTTTCGTCACCGACTTACATGCTAATGAAGCTTTAATGAAGTATGCATAAATTCGCCTTAACAATAAAATACAGACTGAATCATCGGTAGATCCTGAACCAGGGTTGCCATTTGACATTTCATTTTCGTACTAAAAGTTCGTGAAATTCCGTAATATATTAACTTAGGATGAACTTTTCAAGATAATAAAATCTTGTTTCCAACAGAATTTGCTGAAAAAGTTTATTATTTTTGGTGCATTCTAAATGAGTTTACTCTGTACTCCTATTTTATAGATAACTCATTTAATATTTCCACAAAATATTCTTATTTAAAATTATTTATATGTACTGAAATACAATAATGCAAAACTATCACCTTGAAAAACATATTTTGAATTGATTTCTTGATATTGTAACCGTTTTTACTACACTCTAACTCAAATTTTATTATCAAGATAATTCGTGACCTTTGTAACCTCGAAAGAACTTCCATCGCTTTCAAAAAAATGAACTATCCACAAAACAGCTCAAATTCGACATATACTTTCCTGATTTGCTGTCACTCCTATTCAAATGTCATAAATATGACTATCAAAGACTATCACCCTGAACGAGTCCCTAAAATGGACTGAATAAAACTAACTAACAAAAAAATCTATCTAGTTGTTAAGGATACCTAAGTCCAGATGTTCATCTGTTTGCATATTTCTCACTATTCCATAGTCACATATCTTACGAAATATGTACTATAAGAATCGTCGCTGGATTAGATCCTCGCGAATCTTACAGAAAGTATTTTGGTTTAACAAACCGAAACCGGTCGTAAAAAATATAAAACTAAGTAGAAATCCATCAAAAGTTATTTTCTTTATCTTTTATTCATAATAATAAGACAACGTATAGTTCTTTCCTAGTAAATGAAAGATTGAGGATAGAGACCTTTTCTCGAAACAGTCTGAACCTCAAATCTCATAATGTTTTGTCATAGTCAATTTCCATATTTGCTTTCTTTGTTTACAATATCTCATTCGCCTTTTACTTCACCTGCTACAAATATTTCTTTTTATAACGTATTCAATGAATGTATTCTATTCTATATCTAACACATTAAGTTATAGAAATCACGTGTAGAGGGGCAAGCTCAAAGTTTGTCTCGACCAAAAATTATTCATAAGATCACTCATCGAGTTTCAAAAAAGATATAAAGTTGTGCAGGGCGAAGTGCCAGTTCAACTAGAATGCAGAGTGATTTATGATGAGATTTGGAACACGTTCTAATTTTTTGAGATTGTGGCAACATGTCTTGATTGTGGTGTGGTAACTTGACATCAATATTTGACATTAATAAGTCATAATAGTTATGTTTACTTTAATATCAGTAATTATCGGGGTTAAAAGCCAAAATGGACACGGAAAATATCGAAGAAGTATACGTGAAACAGGAAATAGAAAGCACCGAAACAGAAATTCAAGAATTCCAAGAACTCGAACCACTTAATTCGTTTTTGGAAATTGAACTGAGTACCCCATCACCATCAGGAGGTGTATTTGAAGCTTCCTTCATTAAAACAGAAAACAAAATTCTCAAATACAAATGTCCAATATGCAAGAGAAACTTCAAAAGTAAGAAGAAAGTTGAAAGTCACGTTGCTTCTCACATAACACTGCAATCAAATGAAGATTTCAAATGCCTTGAATGTAATTGGTACAGTGGAAATTTTACAGAATTCCAATCACATCTTGAAACCCACAAGAAAGTTAGAGGTCGACCTAAGAAAACTAAAATCAAAACTGAAACCAATAATGAAATTAAACAGTTCATTTGTGAAATTTGTGCCAAAGGTTTCAAGACAAAACAGCAGCTACATACCCACTCTTTCGTCCACCAAGATGTAAAACCATTCAATTGTGTTATTTGTGCGAAGTCTTTCAAGCTGAAACAACAACTTCAAATTCATTCTAAAGTTCATGAAGACATAAAACCCTTTATTTGTGAAATTTGCCATAAGGGATTCAAATTGAAGCAGCAGTTGGACAACCATTCAAAAACTCATTCGGATGTAAGACCTTTTCCATGCTTGTATTGTGAGAAGGCCTTCAAGTTCAAACAGCAATTGCAAATTCACTACCTGGTCCATAATGATTTGAGGCCCTTTGAATGCGAGTTTTGTGGCAAAGCTTTCAAACTCAAACAACAATTACAATTCCATTCTAAAGTTCACAGTGATGAAAGACCTTTCGAATGTGAAATTTGCAGGAAAGGATTCAAACTGAAACAACAACTTCATATTCATTCCAAAGTACATACCAAAAAACTTAAAAAGCTTGTCGATGGATTTTTCCAAGGTGGAGTTTTTGTCAATACTAGTGAAAATATCAAAGTCACTAATGTTTCCAGTGATTCTAATAGTAGAGACTCCACAAATAATTGTGACAGTGAACCAAGCGGTGATAATTCATTGAGGGTTATCTGCAGTGGTTCTCAAACTTGTGACTCTACTTATAAACTTGAAGATTAGGTACAAGTTAAGAAATGGGTTTTGTGTAATACTTCACCAGTGTGTATAGTTCTTTTGCTAAATGTTTTAATGACACTCTAGTTTATGAAAAAAATGTAATTAGACTTTTGCTCACCGCTCACAAATCTGAAGTCAAAACTTGGCACTCCAGTCTACTTTCAAGATATCACCACTCAAGATTAAAAGAATACTCATTTCCGCTAACTAAGCCTTGTAACATGGTATATTTTTTTCACAATCATGTGCTGGGGACTTTTTATACATTGTTTCGCCTTGCTCTATACTTTTTTCTCGCGATTCACCTTTTTCCATATTACCAAAAGTGTCTCGGAAATAATTGGTAAATTTTTCAACAGTTTCAACTTTTGAGTAGCCATATCTCCGAAAGTAGACTTTAGCGCCAAGTTTTGACGTCACATTTGAGATCAATGGACCAAATTAATCAAATCTATTTTTTTTTCAAAAACTAGCGCCAGTGTTCTTTCTTATTTTTTGCAAAGCAACGTTGCAGAATTTGATATAAAATAGTGGCTTCGTACCTGTAATAACATTTCATTTTCAGGTGAACCATAGAAAGAGTTTAGAAATTTCATATTCAATTATACGCAGCGTAATTTATTTATTATAAAAATATTTGTGGTGTAATTGAAATTGATAAGAAAACCCAATTTTAGGTTATGCTTTACAAATAAATATTATATCCAATGTTTGAATGTTGTCAACAATATTTCTAGTTGAATGTTAGAGATTTTCATCGGAAGCATCAACAGATTTGAAACCCAAATGTGGAGAGATAGATGTCAGGACATCGTCAATAAATCCACACAAGCACTGCTCTCAAACACCAGAATTGCACCACTCTGCTCGATGCATATTTCACCATCCAAGTTGCTGTCTTCAGGAGAGGTGAAGTGTTATTTTGGATATAGATAACTTGAAAATTTCAGAATTGAGAAGATTGCATTCATGAGTCAATGCTGTTTCAATGTACCATTGACCTCATCAATGAAACTAGGCTGGACTAGATGAATGCTACTCCTGAAATCTTTTATCTTGTTTAAGCATCTGAGTAAGAAAAGGCATAACAACTCTTAGAAAGATGCCATTCATTTAGTTCAACACAAAACAAACGTCCAAAGAAGTGATATTGTGCCAGATCATTAATGCACCATCCACACTATATAATGCACTTTTTGAATGGAGATAAATTAAGTGAGCTATTGAATCGTGCAGTGAGAACAATTCTAATATACACCAGCTTACAACAGTAACCATTGATATGCTGGAATCTTCAACTTGATGAATGTATAACAAAGAAGAACAATTTGGAGTTCTTGATAACGTTTTTCCAAATGAATTTAATCTCCAGCGAGTCAAATCCAAAGTGAATCACTAATTTCACACAGGCACCGCTCTTAGAGCGCCTTAAGGATTTTCCTGTAATGCTTGTTTTGACCTTGAAAAAGTGTTTAAAATTATCTTATTGATTCATTAACGTAGGTATAACATGACTTCTATATTGTTATACATTATTTAGCAAGTGTTGAATAGTATTTTTATTATTCTCTTCAATAATTTCACCTTTTAGAAACATTTGTGACCTATAATTCAGTAGCTATTTTCAGGTTTCAAATCTGTTAATTTTAGACAATGAGAGTCCAACTAAGATTCAAATCTCTAACATTTTATAATAGCCCCAAGTTTAATGTATATTATTGTTATAATTGGTCTTGATCATTTCACCTATAACTTATAGCTGGAGTATCAACTTTTGGTAGTTTTTAATAAGTAGCATCCAAATTCAGGTTTGACATTCGATTTTTGAACTTGTCGAGTGGGAGTCACAACACAGATAATTAAGGTATTCAAAAAAAGTATTTGAAATCATATTAAAAACTATGAACATTATATTTTGTATAGGAATTGCAGAAAAGTATAATTAGTTGAAAATACTGAGATATCTCTGATCGATGGATTTATATATTCTTTTTAAAAATTCTTGTCACATTTTATGCTGACTGACCATTTGTATTTTTTTAATATTCCCACAAGGTTTCTGATTTGATGAAATAAATAAATAAACACATCCCAATTCTTTGTACAATGCATATTTCTACTTTATATTTCCAAAATGTTCAAACTTGGTTTCACTGAGTGTGACCCAATTGCCACAGTGAATAGAGGTAACCATGCATCTTCTAATACCTATTTCATACACCAAACTTTCAGGTTGTGCGATGTTTCCAGTTTCATTAGCCATGGTCTGCAGTATCTTTTATTTTAAGAAAGTTATCATAACATAAATCAATGAGAGCATTCATATACACCACACTCAAAAGTATGGTGTATGAAAGCTCCCATCAATTCACATTGTGACAATTTTTCTACAGTAAAAGATGAAGTATTTGTTGTATGAACCAGTCATAAAGCTTTTATGAAAAGTATTAGAATTTGTCACCATTGAATTATGTGAAAAACTCGCATTTGCTGTTACAAGTTTTCTAAGCTCATACATTTTTCAAAATGATTCTGATTACTCCTATAATATATGTTGTAATCTTGCCATATTTTGTATATACAGGGTGTAACAAGCGTTTATTTTAATTTTAGAAGGTAATTCCCTCATAAACTTATGCCCTAACTTTTTTGGAATTTTTAGAAAAAAGCTTCATTTCATCATCAATTATGTACAAATGCAACCTTTTTGTTTCTCAAGTTTTTTTTTGTACAGAGCTAAGTATAAAAACAAAGTATGCTTCCTCGAAACAAAATTTTATGAGATTAAACTTTGCTAAAGCGATAATTGCATTAAAGCTGAAAATAAGTTGAAAGGGATTTCAAAGCCCCTTCTTTATGCCTCTGATGTCATTAAAAAACCTTGGTTTGTGTTTCGCAAGGGAAAAAGTTATGGTATCAGTTCATATAAACTTTTATTTGATCATGACGGGAATTCACCCCAGAAATTAAAGTTATCACTCAAGATGTATCTCTCTTACCAGAACGTGGTGCTCGTATCCACTGACTCTAGACTGAGTGAGGTTTTCCTAATCAGGTTTCATTATGTTTTTAATTTTTCAGAGAATTATTAATAATCGTTAATTTTGAACGAGTTTCTCAACAGTCTGTCAACATGAATGGTCCGAATCTTCGAGAGTATAATGTTTACTAGTCTTCGTCTTCTTTCTCCTTTGAATTGTCAAATTCGGGGTCCTTTCACTGCTTTCCTGAAGATACAAACTACTCGTGCCGGCAAAACATTGAAAAAGTCACTCAAACAATCAACGTGACACAACAATTCCAAAAAACTACAACAATTTTTAGAGTTTTTAAATTAAAAGAAATATTAGTTGTAGTGTTAACTTCATATTCTCTTTCATACCGAAGGTATAATATATGAGGTTAGAAAGAATGATTATGATATAAAGCAAGAAGTGTTATCAATATTTAAATCATAGAAAAATACAAACAAATCTATCACGATAATCCCCAGACATTTACCAACTCAAAAATTTCTGAAATTTATGTTCAAATAAATACATATATTACACATAAGAAATTGTTTTATTAAATAATAATTGTATAATCCTGTGAGGGTTTCATTCTTTACCAAAAAATACTAATATAGTTACTTATTAGGAAGATTTAATGCAAATGAAACACTTTCACTACCCACTAAAACTGAGAATACAAGCGCATTTCACCACACAGGTTGACATCATCAAGCGATCATTAGGAAACAAGATTTATAGTTTTCTACTTATCCATATTTAAACAAAAAATGTGGGAAACTTTTGAAGAAAGGAAGATAGCAATCAGTTCAAATAAAACTACATAAATAAAATCTTCATGAAGATGTGTAGGTCATGCACAGTTTTTTCAGATACAAACTGGAAAACAACTACTTTCAAACATATAAACATTGAATTACAAACACTTGTCTTCAAGGCAAGCAGTCTTTCAGCATTAGACAATGCTTTCAATTACGAAAAACTAAAAACGGCAAGGAATAAGTGGCTTAATACTGAAACTCCATAAACATTATTTCTGCTGCTCAATTTTAAATACTTTTTCTTAAATTTCATTATTATATATTTTTAAACGTAGGCAAAAAATAATTATATTTACAATATTTATCCCTCATTAGAAACTAATACAAAAGGTATTTAATAGGTCTATCAGTCTAACCACAATTTTTAATACTTAGCTCATTTAAAAAAATAACGTCTTTAGTATACTCTCATTACAAATCATTTATGTTACAGAGAAATATTCTTTACCATCTAGGTAATTCATGTTGCAAATCAATTCTAAAAATGAATTGTAGAATGAAAAATACTACAAGGAATATTTACTAGATATCATTCTACATTAAAATAGTTATTTGTTTCGATTGCAAATAGATATTTTGCTGTAAATATTAATTGTGCGAGAAAATTTGAAGAAAACAACCTAAAAGAGGTGCAAAAGCGTTATTCCACTCGGGACTGGTACATATTGATTGTGAATTCAAAAAATTCCTCCAGTCTCTCAAAAGATTATGTACTATGGTTCTCATATTGGAAATTGAACTTTATACAGCTGAATAAAATTTGCATTTGGCTTCAATGGTTGAATAATACTTGTAGTGTGAAGACCTGCAACTTTATTTTGGATGCTGGGCAATAGAAAAGCCATTAATATTCTATGTCTCTATTTCAGCTGTCACAAGATCCTATCTATTATCGATGCCCAGTTTTTTCCACTAATCAACCTTAAATCAGTTAAAGTGCCTGTGTTATACGACGAACAATATGATTTTTCTGAGTCCCCGCAAAAAAATCAGTCTTAGAACTAGCACCAGTATGAGCATAGTATTAAGCCCATTTATGCTTCAATGAGGTACCGGAATTCTAATACTAATACTCTGAAAAGCAAAAGCGAAAAGGAAAATTCATCCAAGAGCCCACCGATGGATTCATTTATAACTATTGATTATTGGTTTTCTATTGGTTGAAGCAATAAAATATGTGACATCATTGGAGGAACATGGATTTCCCCTTACTTAGACCCTCTTGTCTACAGTGTGGTGCTTGTTACGAACACTGAGATAAAACAACAAACCACAGATAACCTAATAAAATCAGTTAGTAATACCACAGAATACTATTCTGTGTTTTAACAACAATCACAAACCACTTTAGAGTAGGTAAGTGGTTTGTGACAACAAACAACAAAAATTTTAGGGTTATAGGCTGGAATATTTTTGCAGTTTCAGTATAATTATTCGAGAATGATTTAAATGGTTTTAGTCAACTTTAGAAATATTTTCAATTATTTTCTCAATGCAAGACATTATAGTTCAGATACGAAAACTATCATGAGATATCTGAATGTGGCAGAGAAGAATGATGCAGCCAAAAATATTGCTTCTATTTTATCCAGAGGAAACTCTAATAGGGTATTCAATCCTTTACTTTGTTTTTTGAATATTCTTATTATTGAATATGTCTTTTCAGAGGGAAGGGTTTTCTGTATACAATAAGATATATGAATTTACAGCTCAAGTTCTTGGAGAAGAAGCTCTGATGATTATGACCTCTGTATCTGGACATTTGCTCAACTATGAATTCACGGTAAACCACAAATCGTGGCAGGGGTGTAATCCAGTAGAACTGTTTGATGCCCCAGTGGTGAAAACATGTCATGCAGATTTCCAAAATATAAAAGTGAGATGTAGAGTTAATACACACCGGGCATTCTAATTAAAATTTTCTATAAACGATTTGAAGGTTAAATAACAGCTAAATGAATTTCGTAGAATGATTTTAAATATAATTGCAAAGCTATGCATACCAGTCTTGAAAATGTGTTTTTCTATATGCAGAATTTGATATGACAAAATCTGCACACTCATATTTCTGATTCAAGTTAGAGTTTATACTGTTTCATAAAATAAAAATAGTGAATTATCTAATTTATTTGTATTGACTTCAGATTCATGAACAGTGATCAAAAATACGTTTAATAATTTTTTTTTTGAAAAAGGCATGAGGCTTATCGGAATAATTACCAAATGTTTTTTAACTTTAAGGCTAATATTCTGAGAAAGTCTTTACCTGGAAGTTCCTTCACCTGAAGTGGCTTCCAGATAGCAACAATTCTTCTAGTGAATGAAAGAACAAGTTATTAAGTTTGTGAAGTTGAATTACCATTATTTTAAACACCTTTATGCAAAATAATTTTTTTACTTCAGAAAACCTTAGAAAGAGAAATCAGATCGTGTCAGGGTTTGATAATATGGACGGATTGTGATAGAGAAGGGGAAAACATTGGGTTTGAAATAATAAAAGTATGTTCCGATGTAAAACCAAATCTCAGGATATATAGAGCAAAATTTTCTGAAATAACAGCAGCTTCTGTTTTTCGAGCATTGAATACTCTGGGACAGCCTAATAAAAATATCAGTGATGCAGTTGATGTAAGGCAAGAACTGGATTTGAGAACAGGTGAATTATTGTTCTCATGAAATATGAGAAATGAAACTTTCTATTTTTTTTAACACTTTTAATCTGTTCTGTTTTTCATTGCCAAGTTTGACTAATAGAAAACCTTCATTTCTAATTTCTTTTGTTTTTTTAGGAGCTGCTTTCACCCGATTACAAACTTTAAGACTGCAAAAAGTTTTTCCGCAAAAGTTAGCAGATAAATTGATAAGTTACGGTTCCTGCCAGTTCCCAACATTGGGATTTGTTGTGGAAAGGTACCAAGCCATAGAAGATTTCATTGCAGAGCCCTTTTGGAGAATCAAAAGTAAAAATTATAACTTTCTCCTTGGTTTATGAATATTCTTTCAGGCACAAAGTGTCTTTGTGTGATCTACATATCTTTGTTGAGAGATGATTTTATGAAATTAATTGTTTCCTTTCTTTCTTTGAAAGATTCCTACATTTTTGGGTCTAAAGGAGAAGTAACAATCCAAAATCTTTCCCAAAAATTGATCTCTTCTAAAAATATACACTGTTCAGTCTGAACATTGTTTTTGAAAAAAAATATTTTTGCTTCCTCATAAAAATTTATATGGTGTTTTGATCTGTTGAATTAGACCAGTAAATACATTTCCGCCATTAGAAAAGGTATTAGAATTGGCTGTCTATAATCAACTTTTAGAGTTTGTTGAAAACAATGAAATTTTACTGGTTAACCTATCTGGATTCAGGAAAAAACACTCTTGTGAGACAGCAGTGTAGCTGGCATTATGCAATTTTAAGACGTAGATGATAACAAGTACGGAGTTGTAGTATTTTTACATCTGAAGAGAGCGTTTGAAACCATTGACCGAAGTATTCTCTTAACTAAATTGAGGGGGTATGGCATGGATGGTAGTGTATTGAAATGGTTCGCAAATTATTTGACTGGAAGAAAACAGAAAGTTAAAATTGATGATGTGTATCTACTGTGATTTACATTGATATTGGTGTACCTCAGAGTAGTGTCTTAGGACCATTATTGTTTATTCTATACCTTAATGATATAGATCTCTCTTTCATCAATGTTTTCGCCGATGCCATAAGATGAATGCTACACTTGAGGATGTGATTAAGTACTTGAAAATATATAGACTGAAACTTATCATGGGCAATGATAATAACATCCAAGCACCAATTTAATAATATAAATGTCAATGAAATTAGTTTAAATATTAATAATGAAAAAATCAATATTGTAGCAACTTTACTTCTTTTCAAGAATAAGTAAAGATTTGACTATTTTAATCCATAATTCAACCGCATTTCGATTACTGCTCGTCCATACTTTATTTCCTAAATCACAATCAGACAGAGCAATTACAGAAACTCCAGAACTGTGGAATGAGGATCATCCTTAGATTACCTAAAGTTACTAGTATTGAATTTAAGTTAGAGTCGTTGCAGTCGACCTCACACAACACCTAACATTTGGTGAATGGGCGCTGGCAAAGTTGGAGGAAGATTTCTGGTTGAATGGATACGTTAACAAGCAAAATGCTGCATCTGGAGTGAAGACCAGCCACAAGCATTGCAAGAGCTACCGATGCATCCCGAAAAAGTCACTGTTTGATGTGGATTATGGGTCGGTGGCATCATCGGGCCGTACTTCTTCAAAGACGACAATGGCCGGAACGTTACTGTGAATGGCGAGGGCTACCGTGTAATGATTGACGACTTTTTCTTGCCCAATATGGATAAATCGAAAAATTGGACATGCCTGACATATGGTTTCAACAAGACGCTGCCACATGCCACACGGCACGCGAAACAATGGCCCAATTAAGAGCCGCCTTCGGTGAACAGTTTATCTCACGTTTGGGACCCGTCAATTGGCCGCCTAGATCGTATGATTTATGGCTTTTGGATTATTTCTTTTGGGGTCATGTTAAGGCTCATGCCTACAGGGATAAACCAGCGACGACTGACGCTCTGGAAGCCAATATTTAAGCATTTATACGTGAAATATCGGTCGATATGTTAGAAAGAGTGTGCCAAAATTGGACCTTGCACGTGGGCCATCTAAAGTGGAGCCGCGGACAACATTTGCATGAAATCATCTTCAGACATTAAATTATATTGATCGTTCTATCGATTCTAATAAGGGTTTCATAAATTTTTTCAAATTTTTTGTGTTTTTTTGAAAATCAAATTCTATACCTCTTAAAAAATTACCCGTTATGATGTTTGACTTTGGGGATAGTTTGATGAGCAATAATTCCAAATTAATAAAAAGGTAATCGAAAATAAATCCTTCAAAATGGAATCTCTCCCAACGTACCTGCATGGTAAGTTCTGGTACTTTCCCGGCTGAAACCTAGCTAGGCATTGAACTATATCCGACAGACATTTATGCAAGATAACTCGAAGAGGTTACTCTTGCAGGTGTTTCTCGTTCATCCAGCAGCAGGACCATGCTGAAATCAGTCGAGAAAATTACTTGCAGATCGGTTTTGAGGCATTACCTCTTATCAGTGCAAGAATGATAACAGAGTATCTGTTAGTGATAGTTCTTTCATTCAAATAAGTTAAGAAGATTCGTGCAAGAATCTGGTTATCGGTTGCGGTTTGGTAATGGGCAAGAGTGTAGGACTGGCTTAGGCCCCCATAATTGAACATTTTCTGCGTCCAAAAGGGGGGGGGGCGCTCCCTGGCTGGCTCCGCTACTGCTTGCAGATGGGAGAGTCCAGGAAATCAAAAGTTACTAGTACCGTGAAGCTATCTTGAGAATTGCAGCGACTAATATTAATTTCATTATGAATATTTTCTCGGTGGTCTGTCCTTTCCTGATTATTAATTTTTGTTTGAGGTTGTACAACATTTTGTGCAACTTCTGGAAAGGTACTGTTTTTTAAATGATTTATTTTGAAGAAGGTTGAAAAATATATCTTCTGAAATCCACAGATGAACTTAATTATTTGCAACCTCTGAAAAAGTAACTTTTTTCATTTCAGGCGCTTTAGGTGATGTGAATCAAATTGCAGAACCAAAATTACATTCCCAAGTATTCGAGTACCTTGTCAAGTTGATGGACACTTTCATTAAGATTAACCAAAATCAAGGAATTTCTACAGATAACCTAAGCACTCCTCAAACTCCTGAGTTAGTACCTCCACTAACGTTAATTTTGCCTTGGTGTTTTGGAGCTCTTGTATTACCCGATGCCTACGAAGCTGGAAAATTGAATGCCATGAGGCTACTTTGTACTATAACCCTTAACTGTGATATAAACCATCGGACACATTTGCCCCAGTTTTATCGGTTTCTCCATTCAGGTAACAATAAATGTATTTCATTGCTGTTTTTTATAGTCATCTCATGATAATGCTAACTCACCGAAACGCACGTTGAGAGACAGTGCTCTAATTTTGTCATGACATTTTAGCTTGGTATTTAGAAATTGTATTGAATCACACTGTATTGTAAACAGTATTACTTTCCAGCTTTGACAGGCTCTTCTAAACCAGTTTTAAATACCTGCCTCAAGTATCTTGGACCCAGATTTATTTCTCTCCAGTTGCCAGGAGCATCCTTACTTCTATTGGATCTTATTCATGCATGCAATACAGTTCTAAATAGTACAGAAAAGCTAGAATCTTCACCCAGGATGGAAGCAGTGTCTATTTTGACTAATCTATTGAGTCAACCTGAAGATCTGAGTGCAATTTCTGTATTACAGCCTGATCCAGAGATTCATGTTATGCAGTGCCCAGATATAAAGGTAAGATAGGAAGAATATGTATATTATTAAATTCAGTCTACCGCCTTTTTAAAATTTCTTTTGTTCCACGATTTTATACAGAAGTTGCTTTGGCTTTGGTTATTTTTCAGACTGTGGAAGGTTAAAAATAACTGAAAAACAGCAAGAAACACAAACTCTTCCACAGAAAAGTGTTGTTCCAAGATAATACCTGAGATATCTCAAACGAATAAAAATTTTGTAATTTTTGGTATGAATGACAGTAGAGATGTTGGCAAAACTTTGAACAAATTGACTATGCCAATCAGAAGACTGCAATATTTAAACTCTTCCTGGTAAAGCTATAAAGAAGCAAGTCTTAGTTTCATTCAAGGGGAAAATAACTAAGAAACATGGTAATAGATAAATTATTATAAATTAGAATGTTCTAAAAGAAACAAGGGTAAATGGATAAAAAAATGGGCAGGTTAATTGCTGTGGCTCTGAAGAAAACAGAGCAATCGGAATAGTGAAACCTTTGCAAGTCGAGGAACTGTTGAAGAATTAGGGGTCTTGTCACTTAGAGAAATACATATATCATATATTAAGATAATACATTTAAGTTTTCTCCATGGCACTCAATGACATGCTCAGCTACCATGTGGTATTATCTCTGCCTTCAATGCTAGAACTATGAAACAAATCTTGATGTGTTGGGAATTTTACTCCACAAGGTTGAAGATTTAAGTTCCTCACTTATATCGGAAACCTTGGTGACAAAAGAGGAAGAGATATATTTTAATCTACCCTGTTTCGATCCTGTCTTTGCAAGACAACAAAAATCGAAAAGGGGAAGACTACGATAGGTTGCCTTTTATGTTTCGGGATTTGGCAACCCTAGTGTTACAATCTGGCAACTGACAGCTCTATCCTAAAGTTAGACATTTTTGAGGTTATACGTACTCAGAACGTTTTGACATACGAGCGCTATTTGTGTTGTTTACAGTAACTTAAAAGATTCGTCTCGGTCCAAAAATGGAATTAAATCGTGAACATTTTCGTGCGATTATTTTTTACAGCTTTCGACGTGGATTAACTCAGCAACAATGAATGGATTAACTTGATTCAATTTTTGTCGATGAAGCTCCATCAAGGACGTATGTTTATCGATGGTATGGTGAATTCAATCGT
>WOGR01002136.1:0-18105 GCA_015342045.1 Leptinotarsa lineolata | reverse complement strand
ATCAGCAAGTTGAGAAGCATAAGTATTATTCCAAATCTGTCTAAAATTTTAGAAAAAAATTTAGAAAAACAAATCCGTACTTATGTTTCAAATAGAAAACTACTTCCTGAACATCAGCCTGGCTTTAGAAGCGGATACAGTTATTCGTCGGCCTTGTGTTGCTACTGATGAGATAGTAAAGACACTAGTCAACCACAAAATGGAAGATTATTCCCGTGCCTTCGATACGATTAACCATGAGATACTATTATCAATTATACATTACCTTGGATTCGGCAGGACGTCAGTGGACCTCTTCAAATCGTATTCAACAGATCGTCAACAACATGTGAAGATTGATGATGAAATTTCAGATAGTCTAACCATTCAACGAGGTATACCACAAGGTAGCACTCTCGGTCCTCTTTTATATACATTGTATACTTCAAACTTTCATCTTCATTTTTTCCATTGTAATTATCATTTATATGTTGATGAAACTCAAGTGAACTTTTCTTTCAATATGGACGAAATTGAAAAAGCTAATATTATAATCAATGTAGACTTATCGCGATTCGTATTATGAATTGAAAAACAAAAAAAATGTTACCGATTCGATGGTTCTCTCACATTTCAACCATTGTGACGTAGTTTATGGTCCTTTTCTTCGGAAATCTGATGCCTTTCGTATTCAAAAGGTACCAAATTCATGTCTACGTCCAATTCTCAGTCTCAAAAGAAGAGATAGGATTTCACCTAAGCTTAAGGAAATCGTTGTTTACTACATTCACGTTGCTTTTTTTATAAAATCCATAAAACTAATACACCTGAATATCTGTGCAGGAGAGTCACACACAGGACAGATATTGATAATAATAATTTGGGGAGAAAAAACTTATTGATATTCCAATGCATAAAAAAATATTCAAATCCTCTTCTCTTATTAGATTGCTAGACGATTTTGCATTGTCTTTGAAATCCTTCAAAAAAACAAAAGAAAATGTTGTTGTCCTACCAATGATATAACCGAGTGAATAAAATGCATATCCATAGTTTGACAAATTCGTTATAATGTAGGAAAAAGAATGAAAAAAAATTAATATTCATCATGAAAAAATTCAATTTCATAGTTACTACAAATCCACAGAGACATAGGTCAAAATTAAATGACAATTAATGAAGCAAATTCAACAGGAAACGAAATAAACACTAATATTGGAAGTCACTTCCAAATATTGTTTCTCTCAATTGACTCGCCCTCATTTCTGGTACATTTTTCAATTCTTCTTCTATTATTATTGGCCACTCTCCCCAGAAGTAAAAATCCATTGAAGTTATGTCAGGAGAGCGAGGAGTCCAATTACTCTGTCGCCTAGAATACCACGCCCCCAACTTTTTCAAAGTATTGGTCCTTACAGTTTACAACCCAGTGGGGAGTTTCAGTGGACCAGTATCTGCAATTTGGGATAGGATATTTCTATCATTTGAGACCAATAGCAGTAACCTAATCGTTTATATTCGTCGCCTTCTTTCAATGTGTGCAAGAACTTTGGTATAAAATGTTTATTTTATGACGAACGAGACGTCTGATTTTCTCTTTACTCAAATTTAATTGCTCAGACCTTTCACGCAAACTGACTTGGGGACTGGCACGAATTGAAGCTAAGACATTATCACCATCATGCTACGTTCGATTTTGAAGTGGATTGTCAATAGCTGGACGATTCTTCAATACACTTCCGGTTTGAGTGAAAAGTTTATTCAAGGGGGCTGCCGTTTTATGTCGAATACGACTCCCCTGCGGATGTCTTCGTGAATTAAGACATTCAGTGGCCATTTTGTTACTGTTTTTGACGCAATTACTTTCAAACTGAAATTTTGGGAAAAAATCGTTCATTTGTTTCCATGACACTCTAGCCCAAATTGAAAACTGTTGAAACACAAAATATGAGACTGCTTTGAAACATTTAGTCCAGTCAAATTACACCAAAAAATAAGAGTGAAGCTACATAAATTTGCGACAAGCTGAAAATTGGAGAAATCGTTCAAAATATAATTATAAATAAAATTTTAAATATATGGAGCCTGCCGGCGTGAAGAGCTGTGCCATTTATTAATGAAAGACATTAAATTAATAGTTAAATCATTGATTGTTTGAATTCCAAATACAAAAATGAAAATAGATAGGTCATTCTTTTTGCATTGTTGGAAAAAACATTGACTATTTTAATAAATACGTTGCATTACGCCCTTCTGTTATCAATCAACGTTTTTTCTGAAGTACTCAAATTATAAATGCAGTGCCAACCCAGTTGGTATAAACACGTTTGGGAAAATGCTCTCTAACATTGCTGAGTTTCTGAACCTCCCGGAACTAAAGGAATATACAGAGGTCACTGTTTCAGAAGCTCTTCTGCTTCTTTGCTAGCAAAATCAGGAGCAAGTATAACGGATATTAAAAAGCACGGAGGATGGAAATCTACAACAGTAGCTGAGGGTTACATCAGTCAATCTATTTCTTATAAAAAAGCTATTGCTGAAAGAATAAACCCAACAGCTAGCTCAGGAGTTGAAAATACTTTTAACACTAGTGTTAAAAATATTTTAACATTCTACTTTGTAAACATCATCTTTTAATACTTTTGAAAACCATTAATAATGTCACTTTCAATGACAGTTGATACAAAAATCACTTTATATTATTGAATCATGACATTAATGTCTACCTGTACAAATCATGTTTTAAATGACAACCTTGAATAAAATCCTGGCTACATCACAAATGAGTTACAGAAATCCAAGGAAAATTCTTTAAATGGACATTTTTATAACCTACTTGGGACTCAAGTAAAAGAAATAAACTTATTCTTTTTAAAAAACAGGTTAAAAGGTACTCAACTTCAAAAGATTTTTCTTCTCTGAATGAATATCTGGCCGAACTTACTCTCAAAAAAGATTTATTTTATAAAAAAAACTAATTTTTATTATCTAATGTGTCATTGTTCTATAATCTATTCTCCTTTTTAACGTTTTTTTTGTATAATGTATGTATTTATGTACCTTTGAAAGATAAATAAAATGACCTGGATCCATCAATTATTCAGATTGTGGAAGATTTAAACTAAAAGAAACCAATGAACAAAAATCAAGATTTTTAGGACTACACTGGATTGATACCAATACATTTCTTGAAGAATATTAGGTGTGTAGATTTATCTATCATATTTTGAAGGAAGGTTTACAGGTTTCCTGACTAATTAACTGAAATCGGGGGCTACACTGTATAGTAAAACTTTAACCACACAAATACTATGACTAACAAAATAACCTCTCTTTTTCATTTTCTCCAACAAGTTAACTTCTATCTATCTAATTATAAATGTATATATTGGAAATAAACCCATGAACTATCACGTTGATGCATTCTATAATTACATTATTATCAAAACAGATGCAGAACTTACCTTCAATTAATATCCAAATCGAATCCATATCTGACCAATACCAGGATGGGGAATACCAATACATTTCTTAAACAATATTAGGAGGATATTGTAAATTTATCTATCAAATTGGAAGGATTTGAAGGTTTCCTGAATAATTTATCGCAAGCGGGGACTAACCACTCAAATACTATGACCAAATAACCTCACTTTTGAATTTTCTCCTACAATGTAACCTCACTTTTATGTCATTATAAATGTATACATTGGCAATACATCCCAGAAATATCACGTTGATGGTTTCTATAAATACATTTTCATCAAAACATGCAAAACTCACCTTCAATGAATATCCCAATCGAATCAAAGTCTGATCAATACCAGCGTGGATATAACACAAAATACGTGGACTTTCAGAAAGTCTTGGGTTTTGAAGAATAAAACTCACTATTCTTTTCTTGCATTCATGACAAATTTTGATTATTATTAACCGAAAAATGACGAGAGATACAAGTCTAATCGGTTTTTGTGTCTACTTTCACATTTTGCATGAAAACCCCCGAGAGAAAAAGTCATTCAATGACCGTAGACAAAATATTTTATTTAGGGGTTTGTGAATAATGTTTTCATGATGGGGAAAAAGTGGAATCAAAACAAGTGCATTGGTCGTAGATATTCGTCTTTATTGGAATAAAAGCAAATATGAGTACAATTGAACAACAGGCGTATGATTTAACTGGCTCTTCGATTTGCGAGAACCGCAAAGTGGTGAAGAAAAACATAGTTATTACCACAAACACAGTGATGAAACATTTGAATATTAGTTGTTTAATTTATCGATTATTCGTTTACATATATATAAAAGTCAGTTCCACAATATGATCATAGATTTTAAATATTAGATCAGTAAGTCAGTGTAACGAAATTTGAATATAATCTCAGAATTGTTAAACCGATTAGCAAATTCATGTGTTAATATAGATAGTAAACACTTCAACTGGGACGAATATACTGGAAAGTGAATACAGTATTACCATTTGTATTGTAACCTATTTCTTTATGTTTCCAGAGTGCTGCAGTGATGCTAGAGCCATCTGGTTGCAATGGTCCCCTCAAATTGGATAGTGAAGAATCCCTCATAAAGGTTGGCTTCTCTCTCAGGAGTTTCTTTGTAGTCGAAAAAAGAAGGCATTTTCTTAACGACGTTGCTATTTCCTAATTCAACATTATTTCTATAGTTTTTAATATTATTATTGCATTGAAACATTTTATTCATACTCTTTCAATACTAGTGTTCCTAGTTTTGTATTATTGCATAGACAATACTGATATAACCATGTCAACAGATATGATAAAGATTGATACTTCCTGTTCAGTTCAGCCTCATTCGTCTAGGGAAATTCTGAAATAACCACAAGATAATTATGTCTCCTTTGAGTTTAAACACAAAGAATGTTCAATCGGTAAAATTGAACCTTTGAAACTATTGAGAAAAATGCAAACAGCATCAAATAAAGTGACAGATTCGTATTGAAAACAATACTAAGAATAAAATATTGGAAGATGAGTCTTCTGTAGATCACTCATTATCAAAAATGGTTAACAATTCATCCAAATATTAAAACAAACAATTTACAAATATTGGATATCTCAATAAATGCTTTTAGGTAGAAGTTGGAGACTACTTCAATTTTGTAATATTTATTTCATTTGTTCAACAAAAAACTATAAGAATGTGGACAAAGAGCATTTTTACAGAAGAAAACGAGAGTATGAACCAAAGAGTTAAACTCTAAAACAAAAAATGTGTGAATATATTATTGGTCCATATCAATTCCTGAAAAGATTGAACTGAAAACAACTATTTCATTACAAAGAAAAGAAAAAGGTAAGCAAAAGTTCTGTTGTGTTTTGAGACCAACAGCAATATTTGAATAATTTGAGGATTTTTTTTTGATGAACGAATATTCTGGAAAAATATCTGAAATAATCTGAAATTTGGAAAAAATCATTATCAATTGGAAATCTTTTCAGGTTGCCTACAAATAATAATAATGGCGTTTATTGCCCAACAGTTTCTCATTTACACAGCAAAGTATACATGCACGAAAAATTATACTACTTGATGTAAGACAAAAAAAAATTAAACGCAAAAACATAAAATACTCGTCGACTATAAAGTCGCAAGAAACTTATTTTTTATTTCACGTTAGCTGCAACAAATAATATCGATATTAGAGAGCTTGTTTGCATCACGACACATAAAGTTAATTGGTGAATTCAACATCAAGTTCGTTTGTGCCTAGATACTAGTCTTGGAACAAAGATTTCAATTCCTGATTGTAATGCAGAACAGTTTCTAATGCTACAAATTCATAATGAAGACCAGAGTAATTACAGTTTCTTGATGGATAAGTTCCAATGATTCTGAAACTGAAGAATTTCAGATACAAAGTAATAGAAGGCAAACCTTTTGGCTAACTTTTAAGGTTATGAATTAAGCAAAATCTTTAAAAAACGTACGTCATTTTTTGAAGTTGTGTGCAAGAGTATCATTGCTTATAACTCAGAAATTACTTAAACTCAAATTCGAAACTATGAATTCCCGAACTGAAAAGTTGAAATGAACACAAATTTAAAGTTGATGTGTTGAAAGGCCAAATCAAAACTTCGAAATTCATTAAAGTTATATAATAATAATGAGGAAATGAATATTATCCCGCGTATGTTTTTAAAAATGTTTTACCTTTAATCTAACGAGGCCTTACTTGTGTTACATTCAATAAAACAATTTATTATCAAAAAACTGGCACTCCATACGAAGGAGTGCCAGAATGTCTATCTCAGCGGATGAATGAAATTCTGATAACCCTCCAAATGATGAAATGTTTATATTTTCATCATATATAGCATGCCAAGGAAAAACGCTGATCAGCAAAAAACATAAAATCGCGTGCCAAGACCCTAAAAACCCATAAGCCTAATTAAATATCTATTCTGATAACTTCTAACATTCCCTCGCAAACATCCAAACAAAGAAACTATTCAAATCGCCAAACCCAGCGCGTACGCCCATGCCGCTCCGTGCGTGTCATCGCTGTTGCCAAGGGAAACTTTGGGAGTGCCGAATTGCGAATTCTTTGCTCTCATTGGCCGCAGCCGAAATGTGCACAAACCTAGAATCTAGCGGCCGGTCTAAAATCAAACAGACGTTGTTAGCCTTGAAAATGGGTTATATCATCCGACGTGAAAACATCTGCCAACCGGAACTGGCGATCGATGATGTAACGTTAAGCCGCTTGGCAACTAGGTTCTCGAACACACGTTGATCGCAGAGGCGATACTTCCATCCCCCATGTTTCGCAATGAGGGTAGGAGTTGATTGCGAGTAGGCCCAACCCCCAGAGGGTGCCGCAAGGTTAGTACCGCCTCAAAAATGCCTACAGCGCGTGAATTCTCGCGAGTTATGTAACAGTGTATTTCTAACAAATTATACTAGCTAACCCGTAAACTAACAATCTCTTAGGTAATCAGTTAACCCATTGTCCTAGTTAGTAGAGCGGTGGAAAATTGGAAAGCCAAGGTAAGCTGTTCGATGACGTAATACGTTGTTCTTTGTTCTCCTAGTCTTCTCTACGATGTCGTCAAATGGATTAAATAGGAGAGAGAAAAAGACTGACTATTTCTTTAAGAAAGTAAGCCCAAATCGCTCCCCTGTTCACCCATATTGAAATCCTTGGCGAGACACATCATCAGGCAACGTCATCGAGTAATCGGAACGGCAGAATTTGGAGCCAGCACTCTAATTTCGACAAGATGGCCGTCCGTGCGGAAGTCGCAAAAGTAGGTCGGAACGCGATATCTCTAGAAAACCGCTTGATAACGGGAAGTTACGGTATACCGAGCCAGCAAAGGCGTTATGAAGTTCTAATGGAACATGGAACTACTAAAAACGATAATTCGAACGTAACCTCTACTTCGCGAATTACAGAACACGACTGACTGAGGAACGACGCGCGAGCGACGGTAGATTTCGCGATCGACGTGGGTCGGGTTCCGCGCTGGGATTGGCGGTGGCCTCCCCACCACGACTGACGCATTGCGCAAGTTAGTACCTTTTTGTTCCTCTCGGGTAGGGATTCGATATCTCGCGCAACACCGCATAATTCTCGATCGCGCTGCTACACGTGGCGGTTCATTGACCTGGTCACACGTGGAAGCGGACAACTTTTGTTTCGGCCGCAGCGTTGCGCAATGGTGCTTGAATGGAGGAATGCGGCAATGGTGTGTTACCTGTATTTCGAATGATTGCCGCTGTTACGAGTTCTCTCGGACTGCAGAAGTTTCTCTAGAGGAAATGACGTCAAGACGGTAGTTGAGATTTGTTGGGGGCCGACGTGCTAAATAACCGTTGGAAATCAACAAAATTTCGCAGCAGGCAGCTAAATGGGGATTTTACTTGGAACATGAGATTTTAAAAAGCAATTACAACACTTCTACAGAGTAACCTTATAAGGTATACACCGTTTTCACAATAGAAGATACAAATTCGGTTAAATTAGGTAAAAGTTGACCATTTCAAAGGTTATTTTATTGACGTTTCAAAATTTTGACTACGTGAAATCTGGTCTACTGCGCCGTAAGCGAAGCAAATACTATAAAAAAGAGAAGAAGACTACGTGATATATCAGTGAAGTTGTCGAAGGCTAACTTCCGTTTCCCGGTAAAAAAAATATAGGAAAATGTGCTGGTTTCTCGGAGACGAATCTGTGAAATGCGCAACTTTCTCCTAATTTACCAGAATTTTTGTCTTTCGTGGTTTTCGATTTTCTTATGATGACCCTCTTCATCTTGGACAGACAGCATATTTCATAACTTGCAAAATGATTCTGAGATGTTGTTAATGAAAAAGTATTGCCAAATGCAAAATTTACTGTTGATAATATGATAATGCTTTTCTGAAAGAGTAATTGAAAATATGAAAACAGTTTTCAATCAAATTAATGTATTAAATGTCACAAAATAGACCACATAAATTTGAAAAAACTGTTTTTCTGAAAACTGCGTGCGATCGTCAAATTCTTTGAAATTGTTTGTAAGGAATTTCACCCTTTTTCGAAAAATGATTCTGTAAATAGAGAAATTCCAGGCCAACTCTATTAATTTCATTGAAATTAAATATATTGATTTGATTGAATACAGTTTTTACGGTGACGTCACTTCCGCATACCTACATTAGAATTGAATGACTAGTAGCAATGACCCCCTGTGTGAAATCTTAAATCTTATAGCTAGGAGGTTCTTTCGAATTTATAATATCTTGGTAATTGATTATTTTGATAAGACCCTTTATATACTCACTGCTGATGATGAAGGACTAAGCGAATTCCCTCCATTTTTATTTTCCATTATTAGAAACTAACCTCAAAAGCAGTCACCTGGTACTTTTTGTACTTCAAAAAAGGTGTCACAATGTTGAAGTGTTTATATCAGTCGGCCATAACTGTTGAACAATGTGAGTAACTTTTACATTTAGGGTTATAGGTAGTCAAAGTTAAACAGAAAAAAATGTATTATATAATGCTGTCGCACTAAGACTAGTCACGTTTTTTCAGAAGAACTTTAATACAATTTCAAAATCCGGATATGTGCAAATAGGACTTATTTGCCGGTGTTTCATATATTCTTAATTCCTTGTCAAAAACAGAAACGGGTAAAATATACTGAAAAACCTGTAATCGAATTAAGGCTTGTCGGTTGTCTACGAACATGGTGACGTGAAAAAACTCCCGTTATGCTAGCAGACCACAAAACACCAACCAATTTTTTCTATTGGTAACCACAAAAATTCGAGACACTGTAAGTAATGTCTTCGGAGCGATTTATATCGTTCTCAATTTCAGACTAACAACAATTCCATGTAAAATATAATTTTCTGAAATTTCACTTTTTTTCCTGAAGCATTCAGGGCTGCTCAAAACTATTTTAAAACATCTCAGTTATTCGAATAATTCTGAAATTACAATGTACAAAATGAAAAGTTATTTTCAATAAAAAAATATGAATCAAACTGTTTTTCTCCTAATGAAAGCGGTGAAAATGTTCCTTTGTTGTAAGAAGTTTTGAAATACGCAGATGCAGCATAATTTTCAAGCCAGTTTTTCAAGATTTCAAACAATTACCAAGTATTATCACTGATATTTTGAAATTATATAACTAGAGATAGGATATATTGTTAAAGCCAGGCCATATTCCACAATCTATATCAATAGCGCTGACGTCATCCACGAAAAAACCATCACGCCGACAAGGAAGCAGTCGCAAATAATCGCCTAATCGAAAACAAAACTCACCTTTATGCAACTCTGAAACAAAAACCACAAAACAAGGAAATCACTGTACTACAAAACCAAAAATAAAGAACCAGTGCAAATTCTCAGCAGCACCACCAACTTGCACCGAGAACGGCGTCTAAAAAACTGAACGCAACCAGCTTGCAGCTAGCAAACGTTGGAACAAAGACCCAGCCGCGCTTTGATTATCTGGGGTGAGCGGGAGAGAACACTCGCTTTCAAGTATTGATCATACCCTTTCGGTCGCAATCGCGAGTTTCCGCGGCCAGAAACTAGGTCACCATAGGGATACACGTGTCGTTCTTTCGGCCTTGGCTTACATGCTCTCGGATGATGATAGCACAAAGGCTCGGCGTTGCCAGCTCGAAGCACGACTGTACAACGGAATAAAAACCTACTAGGAATATCAATTATCAATGGCTACATATTTTATGTGTGTGAAGCTTTTTGTTACATGTCCCTGATAAGATTTATTTTATTTGTTCGAGAACCGATAAGTCTTGCTTGTTTTTCGATTTCGACACTGATAACTGAGGAGAGTGTGAAGGGTTTTGGTGTCTAATTCTTAACGGTTCACCCGCGTTTTTTTTAGGCCGTACTGAGCAGTGGCGTTACTGAATGTATTTATTTGGGGAAATACTCTTGAGATATGAAACATACGTACAACATAAGTTCAGCTATTTGTAGTAAATCGTTTTAACTTGTAGAATGCGCGGCAAGAAGTAAAAACAGAAATCAATAGTTTTGTCTAGCAGAATAGGTATTCCCAATGTTCATTCGGTGACTCATAAACATTGTTGGAAATAGAGAAAGAAGAAGATGAATTTAACAGGAACTAGCTTCCCGGAATTATCGGAAATATAAGTGACGCTCTAGGTATGAGTCACTCAAAAATTTCAAGAAGGTATTCGTTAGGAGGGTGAAGAAATTTACTTGTGACTCACGTTACAATGAAATTTTTCATACCATTATCGGATATTTTCCATAAGAACTAAAGCAGTGGTGTACATCAAAAAGGTATTTTTTGAGGAATGTATAGTTTTTATTGAAAAATGAACTCGTTCTTGCCCCAATACAAGGATGAAAACACTACCTAGCATATTATTTTATGTAGGTACATGATCAAAACTGGTTATGTTGGTTTATGCTGGAAAATATTCCTTTCTTTGATTGAAAGGAGTATATTCTTAGGAGATGTTAGTTTTTGAATAAGCTTCTTGGCTTTAACTTCTTCATCTTCGTACAAAAATATGTGGGAAACTCCCTTTTTCAAATGCTACTCCAATTTAAGGTGACTCTCTCTAAAAATCTCGCAATAAAGTGTTGTTAAATACGTTTCAAAATTGAGGTGATTCGTGAATTTTCATGTAAAATGTGTCCTTATTTCTTGAATTAAAAGATTGATCTGTCTATTCCGTTGTTTTTGTACTCATGGACAGGAAGATGAGGTTTCCGCTAATTCAATTCGCTATTGAATAAAAACATGGTTTCTAGATAGGTTCTATTTCCAGATTCAACAAAAAGGAATGTTCAAAGATTAAACTGAACACCAACGATTTGGTTATCACGTTGACGTCACATTTGTTCCTAGTTCGACATTTTTCTCATGAGTGATACTGCTGATATTGGATTTTCATTAAGATATCTCGGCTATTTGTAATAGTGAAACTATTTTAACTTGTAACATGCAGCAAGAGCTAAAATTGTATTACAATCGGTATTATCAAGGCTTATTCAGCAGTGCCCAAAATAAGGAAGAAAGAAACTGGAACACTGCAGTACGTCCTATATGGACATTTTCAAACTTTTCCATTAAACTTTAAAATAAAAAGTTTGAAAATGTCCGTATAGGATGAACTGCAGTAACTTTAGTCACAATTAAAAGTGGTAAAAAACATAGAAAATTTTCATTTCTCATTTTTCATTAGTAAAATATTGACAAGTGAAGTATTGTTTGATTTGTAATGCCATTCTCGATCGAAATAAGTAAAAATATATAGGATGTCCCATTTAAAAATCGAAAGCCGAATTCAGTCATAGTATCAAATAGTCAGTCGCCTTGTTTAAGTTATATATGAGTATGGAGTCATCTTTTCGACTGGGGTAATTCCATATTCATTTCCGTAGACGCTAATAAAAATATTAATCAAAGAAACTACACCTCCAATAATATATTCCACGTGGTATCAGCGAAGTTGTGTACCCGCATTATGTTTTACCTTGAGTTGTCATGACAGAATTAATAGCGTTTATTTGTTATCAAATATACAGGGCGCACTAGACAACTTGATAGATATATAATAATCTGAATTTGGTCTAAAAGCAATGTCAAAGTGTCTTTTCTTTTCCAGAAATGTTTTATCAGTCTCGGTACTACTTTGGTATGGAATTTTCAATAATATAAATATTCAAGAATTTTTCAACAGCTAACTATAATAATTCACACCAAGAAATACTGTGTAGGATTTTATATTTGGTGGTGGCTCAAGTAAGACGGCACCCTGTATAGAAGTTAAATTGATATATACCCGTGATGAATTAAAAAAAATTCAACATTTCTGCGAGTAAGGAAAACAACAAAAAAGCAGCGTTTGGAATTTTTTGGTTTTCCCTCATATTTTTGGACCTGAAAGAACTAGGGTTGACTTTGTATGGTTCAGTAGTATTCAAAAATAACTGCGTAGAAAAATTTCCAGACGATATGGACTTTATAACTAGCCTTGTATACGTGAAATTACAAGAAATGGTGTTTATTCCTGTAGATAAAAATATGCCCAGTTTGTCAACACTTCTTCTCATATAATTGTTGTCTACAAATATTTCGAGGCGATAGAAATTAATAACATGATTATTGAAACGCCGTGACCCAAAATGTCGTATTAAAGTCCATCAAGTCATTTTGTAATATTCCTTTCTTTTATGGAGATAGTTACTTCGGCAGATATCGTGAAATGCACGGAGATGATTATTTTCAATTAATTTATTCATAAGTTTATCACAATCGTATCAAATTTCGAACCATATTTGTAGAAATTTGATATAACGACGCCCTAAATTGATAATTTTATATTACTTTGTTTCTAAAGTTTGGTACGTTTTAATGTCATGTGTTTTTGTAGCCAACCAACTATCTTTTCAAGCATTTCGATAACTTCGACGGGATACTCACCCAAAAAAGTGGTTGCTAGATAATCCATTTGTACCAAGCCTAGATCTAAATTTAGGAAATACTAACATGTTCAATATTTCATCAATCTTTCTCAGCAACAGATAATCAGCTCAACGTTTCGTTATCTTTTCCAGATAATCCCTATTGATCTGTCATTGCTCTAATTTTGAGCCAACATAATATTGAAGAGGCAAAGCGCCATTCTTATATTAGGTCTGTAGAATGATAACCTACTCTGCTGAGAATGCAACAAAGAGACTGAGAGACCCTACCACCTTATGTACAAATTTGAGCCCTTGGATTGAACTGTAGAAATAGTTGTTATAAAGAGAAAGGGAAAAACATAATAGGTTTTGGGGCTATAGCCCCATAGGGCTCTCGAACTATCTAAGAAAGATATCAACTTGCAGCAAAGCAAAATCCCCCTAATCAATCAATCATCCAGGAATTAATGAGGAGAGATATACAAGCTGTATATGTTGACACATTAGGGAGTTCCACACTGGAGCTGTTTTTACATCAAACAGAACATAGTGTATTACAAGTTGGATTGAGGAAGAAGAGCTGAACATAACCCAACCCAGCTCAACGGTAGTAGCATTCAACAAGAGGACCTAGATAATGTGATGAGGACCTCTGAAAGTTAGAGGTTAAGAGTAACGAGGTTGAATATCTGGGAGATATATAAGATATTAGGCTGAGAAAAAAAAAAGGTGAAAGTGGCAGTAACAACCTAGACAAAGTGCAAATACTCGCTTATTTGTGCAATGAGTGCCACACTAGGTCAAGTTAGGTTATGTCAGAAGTGGGTGGGTCTATATTCGACCCTCCACCTCAACCCGCAAGGGTTTATTGTGACTCAAACCCATTCGAACTCGACCAAATAAACCCAGCTTCTTGACGAAGCCAATTAGTTTGTATGGTGAGTGATCTTTCAGGTTAGATGGTAAGAGTGTGGTTCTACCAAACTCTGAAAACTCGATTCGTTCCACGGTGGGGCAGGCACAAAGTATATGCTCTGCTGTTTCATCATATTCGAAACAGAGGCGACACACACTGTCTTCCGACAGTCCGAGTCTCTGCATATGATGATTCAGACGACAATGACCTGTAAGGAGGCCTGTTAGACATCGTAGTTCATCTCCACTAAAGTCCAATAACTTTTTGGTTTCAAGCTTCGAAGGGTGAATGAACGCCTTGGAGTGAGCCCATCCTGGAAGATTTTGCCAGAAGCCTAGAAAACTTCTTTCCATCCAGGTGTTCAATGTTTGTTTGGCAAAGCCTAAAGCAATGCCAATGATAGGTTCTGGTCCGATGAAGCTACTTGCAGTACCCTCCTTTGGATTCCAGGCCAGTGTGGCCAGGAATCCAGACCAGAGACAATTTGTTAAGTCTTCCTATTTGGTACCAATTTAGACATTGCTCGGTAGGAGCAAGAGCTTCCAACGCCGCTTGAGTGTCCGAGAAAAATTTTATTAAGTTGTATGTGAGGTTAGTTTCTACCAATCTCTCCGCACACAATTCAATAGCAAAGATTTCCGCTTGGAATACAGTCGCGTAGGTTCCTAAACAGGTTGATATCTCTGTCTTGGGTCTGCAAACATCTGCACCAGAGCCCGAAGGTGTTTTTGATCCACCTGTGAATCAACAACTATCTACTCTTAATATTCCTTTCTCCCGGAGGAGTGCCACAGGTCAACAATCCCTTTAATATATTTTGATGATCTTGGAGTCAAGAAGGGGTAAATACTCGCTGGAAAATTTACCGAGCAACAAGGGCTTGGGGAAAAATGGTAATTTAGTATCATGTGGAGGAATAAAAATCAAATATGATCCACTGTCACGAATGTTTCGGTTTAAATTAATGCACAGGAAACATCAATTCCAAGCCTCAACTCAATGAGGGAAGCAATGACTTTTTAGACAGCCAGACTGCACCTGAGGTATTATTGAACCCAAAGATGACATCTAGACTTAAAGAACTAAGAAACTGAAATAGATTGACTCTATACTAGGTGCCACACAAGAATCACAGACGAGGAAAAAGCTCTTGTATGTGATAGACACAGATCATCGATTATGGAGTTATCATCATATCTTTGATGAGGCAACACACCAGGAAAATTGTCAATAAGGAATATGAGGAGTATTGGAAAATGTACTTGGGAACAAACGAAGGCAAAACCTTCATGAAGAAAAAGTCTGAGGAAAAACTGCTTCAAGAAGAATTAGCCCAGAATGATTGAAGGGGGATATGCATTGGATACCTGAATAAAACGGATACACGGTACACATATACAGTTTATCACTGCACTGGTTTACAGAAGGCAGGTAATGCATATATAACCAAACTTAAGTACTTTAGTATACAAGAATACGACAAGCAAACAAATAACGAAATAGATGAAGTCAGACAGCTCAAAAGTCATCTCTCTTAACAAAAATTGTCCAAAAAAATGATGTATTCGACAAATCCGAGCGATTCCCAAAATTGTATCGATGAATTTTCATTGGTGAGATTTATTTGATTTACATATTCGTTTTCAGTAGGGTAAAGGTCTAGGCACAGTCATAATCATAATATCAAACTAAAACCAGTTAATTTCTTCAGAAGCATTTATGCAGAGTTTTAATAGTCACAATCGTATTTGAATCTTTGGACATGAATAATGCCATCGCGTTTTGCTGCCCTAGCTCGTAAGCCTTCCAGCTGAATCTTTGGACAGTGGATGTTATTGATATTTTGAGAATGATGCTTAACTAGGCCCTGTGTAACTCTGTTCTGTTGGCCTAGCCCTCAAATTTTTTTATCGATTTGCGAAAAAACTTTTGACGTATCATCTTTCTTCAGCAACATTAATTACAACTGGCATTACAACTGACTATAAACGTTACAAATTATCGTTTTATTTTCGCTAGGAAAAGCTTTTTTCAAACAAACACGATTCTAAAGTAAACTCCATTGATTAGTGTATCTCTACTTATACTAAATATAGATGGTCTGGTTGGAGTCTGGCCAGAATTACCAGTCAGTTCTTAGATGAAAAACAGCTGAATCTAAAATTATGATGGATAAAATGGGAAGCTGAATGTTTTAAAACTCAAATCACCTCAGACTATTGAAAACAATTTTCTTCATCGGATAATTTTCTTTTCACTCGAATTTTTGTCAGTTCAAAATGACTAGGACTACATTTACTTTGATATTTTTGGATGAAATGTGTAATGTGAGGAATATGATAATCAGCGAAAGCATAGTACTTACTTCTGGCTCTGGAGAAAGCTCTTCTCAGGATTCACTTTTACAACTAGTTTCAGCCGGTAGTAAAACTCTGAAATCGCCTCGCGACGCATTGATCGACGCCGTTCCCAGACGCAGGATGAATCCAGGGTCGGACTGTAGAAAATTATAGCCAATGATACCCGAAGGGAAAATTACTTCGGAACAAACTACGAAGTTGATTCATATGGTGGGATTATGATAATAATGATGTTCATTTGACCAAAAAACCATAGTGATTCTATAAATTTGAAGAAACCAGAATCATCGAAGAATGTAAATTTTCACGGCCGGAAATAACTGTATGAAGACTATTTTTCAGGTTTTTTGGTCGTGGTCTTCAGGTTTTTATGCCTGAGGTTTCGTCTACTGCTGTGGTAGCTTGGGTTCTTATTCCTATCGTCTCCACTCCATCAACTACTATTTCAGTACTGGTCGCTCTATTTATATTGTTCTTCATTGTATTACCTGTTCGTGTTTGTGTGCCTTTCAGGACAGGTAGCCAGCTTTTATTGATATTCATTGTCTACTCTTTTCTATTGAAATTATTCTTATGTTTTTGGATCTCTATTGCCTCTCTATATATTCTTGGGTAGGGAAATATTCACTTACATTGAAAATAGCGATGACTCGATGACTGTCAGTTCATTTTAAACGAATTACAAAATGTTTGCAAAACTACGACTTCAGATAACAGAACGATATAGCTACGACTATGTATGGTGAGAAACTTATCACTGAGAAATCGGGAGCATCAACATTCATATGCTTCATAGATAATCATCATGATATTTTGAATCAAGGCTCAAAAAGGGTGACCTAGTTTTCTGCAACAATGTAACCGGCGTCATGGAAATGTTCAACATAACGTATGAACTAGAGAAATCGATTCATCAAAAAGAAGTTTGAAAGCTGTACTTCTTCACAATGAGAACCAATATGCTTCTGTGCCTGTTGGACACTCAGTCCAATTGAAAGAATGCTAGGAAAATCTTGAATTTGTTCTTAATAAGCTCAGCTACTCTAATCATAAGTGGACCATTTGTGGAGACTTGAAAGTTAATTTTACTAGGTCAACAAAGTGGTTACACTAAGTTTCCATGTTATCTTTGCGAATGGGATAACCGTGACAGGAAACAACACTATGTCAAGGAGGTGTAGCCAATAAGAAAGGATCTTATTCCTGGAGTTAAAAATGTTGAAAACAAAGTTTAGTGGATCCTAAAAAATCTTACTTCCACCACTCCATATCAAGTCGGGGCTAATGAAACAGTTTGTAAAAGCATTAGACAAAGAAGGAGATTGTTTCAAGTGTCTTTCTGAAAAGTTTTCTCGCCTATCCGATGCTAAACTAAAAGAAGGAGTTTTCGTTGAGCCTGACATAAGAAAACTTTTAAAAGATGAAAGCTTTGTTACTAAAATGGAAATGAAAGAAAAAAATTCCTGGAATTCATTTAAATTTGTTATAACAGGCTTTTTTGGAAACAACAAAGACCCAAACTACAAAACTTTGGTTGCTGAATTGATACAAAACTTCAAAATGTTGGGCTGCAACATGAGTGTCAAAGTCCATTTCCTTCACCCACATCTGGACTACTTTGTAGAAAATCTAGGGGTTGTAAGTGAGGAACAAGGAGAACGGTTCCATCAAGACATAAAAGAAATGGAACGCAGATAACAAGGTCGGTGGAATGTTAACATTATGGCAGACTACTGTTGGATGTTAAAAAGGGAAAATTCTCAAGAACACAGCCGAAAAAGTACCAAAAGAAACTTTGACGGAAAAAGAAAACGTTTTTACAAAGACTTATAATCACTTTTCAAACACTTGTGTATCACTATTATGCTTAGTTCAGCTATGTAGCATTGTTTTTTGCTTTT
>WOGR01002135.1:0-16093 GCA_015342045.1 Leptinotarsa lineolata | reverse complement strand
GCTACTCTCTTCTAACACTCATTATTACAATAATACAGTTTATTGTATGATTTTCACTAAAAATGGTTTTACAAAAACCGCGACACGTGTTTCGCTATACAATAGCTCCATCAAGCGTTTCAAAATAGTTTTTAAAACGCTTGATGAAGCTATTGTATAGCAAAACACCTGTTGCGGTTTTTGTAAAACCCTTTTTTTGTGAAAATCATACAATAAACTGTATTATTGTAATAATGAGTTTAAATATGGATTTTCACCAAGTATCGGCCAGTTCTATTCAATTATTTTCTTCTCGACTGGCCAGTCTAAAAATATACTTTCAAGTGATTTTTCACGCAAAGTTTGGGCCCGAACTTATGCTCGAAAAATTACTCAATTAATTATTTCAAATAATCGACTACTAATAATAATTCGCCTTTGACTAACTTATAATTGGCTTACTGTCATCTTCTGATCTTTTCAACAAATACCTCACACTTTGCCCTTGTCTGAGAGACATGCTTCGATCAAGTTCAAGTGTGCTCATCCCTGGAGAAGGGTTACTTACTCTCGGTAGAGGCACTCGATTTGAATTACTATTTTCATTCTTGGACCTAGGGTGTTGACTATATATGCACTCCAGGCACATTCAAATTGAGTACATGAAAAATGGTATAAGTATGGTGCATAAGGTGTAAAAAAATATATATTGTTTCACTGGATTTACTGGGCCTGCCCTTACTGAATTAAAAACATTGGGAAGTATTGTTAGTGCGTGGTTGCCTCGGAATAGGATGAGTCCCATCAATATCGATAGAACTGTGTTCTATATTATAAAGTGTTACTGTGAAATCCGTATGTATTTGAGTAGAACAGATTTGTATGCTCTTCAACTTGACCCTTTACTTCCTGAATTGTGTCATGGGTCGTAGTGAGGTTCAAGTGGGGGATATCAATTGTGCAATTTGAATTTAATGTCTCTGAGAAATTAAAATATTGGGAAGGAGGTAGCATGTGCGGTTTCAGTATAAATGATTTCAGATTCGACCATGCTGCCGGGATGATGTGAACTACAAAAGGTTGCAGAATACAAAAACTGGAACAAGGGAATTTGATGGGGATGAGAATTTCGTCGTTTGCCCTGAGTTCACAATGGTATGGTATTTTCATCTTGATTGCACCTGGGAATGAATGTGCGGTTGGTGGTAGTGACATAACTTTAGATGCACAAATTATTTCAGTTGTTATCTTGGGATGTGTTAAGACATATGTCTCTTCCTCGATCTCTGATATACTGGTGGATGTCAATTTATGACATTGTATTGGGCATATGTAATTCAGTTCTCCAACAGTCGGCCCGCTATATAACTTTTTTGCGCAAACTGGACCTTTAAGGAAATCTGCGAAACATCTGGGTATAAAACAGAGTTTTTTGTGAACAGGGTTACAATGCCTGAGACCTGATCCTGAAATTTGGCGAATTTGGCTTGGTAACTGAGAATTTGCCGTGAAGACTGCTGAGTATAAAATTCCATTTTGAATCATGCACGTTTGATTTTTTTCAAGAGAATGGGGTAGTGACCAACTTATACAGTTGCCAATTTTCTAATTGTTGAATGATGGGTATGCGAGCATGTATGAATAACTCAGTTTTTGTGAATGTACAATCACAGATCGGTAGTTGAAAATATTTAGAAATATCGGTGAGATTGATGGCTATTTTCTGTTCGGACTTCCGTAGTTGTTTTTTTAAATTCACCAAATCGTCAAAGAGTACATCAGGATTAAGGATAGCAATGGGAATGTGATGGAGATGGCTGGAACCTAATACACCCTGTTTTGTTAGTGCACGCACAATTTGTACATCGTGTTTGAGATTTTGAAATTGTCTTTCTAAAATTGCCAGTGTGACTTCATATCGGCCTGCTCCCTCAAACTCAATTCCTTCCTCTATTCCAGATATATATTTCTCCAATTTTTGAATTCTCTGTTGTGTTGAATTGGATGTTTTTGCTACTGATTGTTCATACTCCAAGAACTCCTTCGAATCCTTCGCAATGTTTGAAATAGTGCTTGAGAGACCGCGGTGAATTTTGTCGATTTCATCATGAGTATCATTTTTATTCATGACAGGAGATTCCAACTTCTGTTAGGTGGCTAAAGTATAGCACCACGCTAAACCGTCCCCCAAAAAATTTAGTGAAAGTCCATATTTTGTTTTACGGTCATTGGTCGATGAAAAGTTTTGTAATGAATTGGTATTCCAACTGTTCTCAACAGAAATCAATTCGTCCTGAATGGCCTTCTCTAGTAAACCCAGGTTTTTCAAAATGAAGCATTGGACGACTCCATTTTGACTACTATTTTCGCAAAAATTTCCCTCGTCTTTTCTTTCACTCCACATTTCCTCTTTGTACCACCCCGATTGATACAACAATGGTATTGTTGCCCCAAAAAGAATTATTGAGGGTAATGGCCGCCAAAACGCCCCAGCAGTTATTTCGAGTTTGTGGTGTTGACAAAACTCTAGCGCCCAAACGCTAAAGAAAATCCTGTTGGTTTTAAAGTCGATAATTAAAAACTCACATTCCTTCCCATATGTATATATTTATATTGGGAAACCAAACAACCAACTCGTCGAGAAAAAAAATAAGTGAGTAAATATATCTATACTAATCCAATGGTTCCACTGGAAGTGTACAGAAATCAATATATGATAGGATTCTAGCAACATGAACAATTTCCCTTTTTGCATTTGATGAATTCTCCTTCTAAATTTCGTAAGTTACATCACTTGTCTTCTTCGTGATTGTATAAGGACCAAACCATTTTATCAGAAGCTTTTCGCTTCGTCCCACTTTCCTGATTGGTGTGAAAACTTTCACTTCATCCCCTACATCATATTCCACATATCTATGTCTTTCGCCAAATCTTTTCTTGTTTTTCGCCTGGCGCTTGTTCACATTGTCCACTGCCAAACTCCTGATGGCTAGAGCTCTATGACGAAGTTTTAGCGCATCCTTCGATTTCACAAACTGTAATAGATTTGCTTCAGTTGGGAGGACGGGTTCACGACCGTGAGTTAGATTGAACGGGGAGAAACGTGTCGTATTCTAGATGGAGACATTGGATATGAAAGTTGAAAGACTAAGACTTTCGTCCCAATCAGTTTGTTGGGTATTTGTGAATCGTTCTGTTAAGCCGTTTGTCATTGGATAATAAGCATTAGTGAACTGGCTCACTGTACCCATAATGAGTAGCAACTCTTGGACTACCTCTGAATGAAATGTCTGTCCTCGATCACTCAATAAATATCTTGGGGCACCATGCATTGTAATTTTGTAATTATATTGTTGAAGATGAATTTCACAACATGGGTAGCTTTGCCATTCGTGAGAGCAGCTGTTTCTACCCATCTCGTGGTATAGTCAGTGGCTAACAATCATCATTGTTTCTCCATTTCTACTGCGTTTGAAAAAGTCCAACAAGTCGATTTCCACACGTTCATAGGGTATTCCTATTGGAATCGAATGAAGTAGGCCTGACGGTTTCCTATTTTCTTGGCCTTTTCTCGTTAAGAAGTCCGGACAGCCCTTGACGTATTTTTCCACGTCCCTCTGTAGTCCAGCCCAATAATACAGACTTGCTATCTTATTCAACTTTTTCGTTATCCCTAAATGGCCCGCGGGTGGTTCGGAGTAGTGTGAATGAAGGATTTCTCATACTGAGGATATGGGGGTTACTGATAAGTTATCTAAACCGTGAGGGTTGGGATTTGCTTTGAATGAAGTTCCATCAATAATCTGAAATTCTTCGACCTGCGACGTAGCCCCATAGGAATACTAGAGTTATCGGGATACTTCACTGCCTTTATGAGCTCCTGTCCTTCTGTTGTTCACTTTCTTAATCTTCTAGTGATGGAAGGAAAGTTGGTATGTCATCTAGTTCCAATGACTCTGACTTTATTTTTGTTTTTAATACCGGGTTCCTCGAAAAACAATCGCCGTCCCTGTGTACAGATCCTTGTTTGTGAACGATGACATGATGAAACTCTGCCAGCTTCAAAGCCCAACGTGCTTATCTACCTCTTGGATTTTTTTCTGCCATAGATGAGATGTCTCAGATACTCTAGAGACCAGACAACTGCCAAAACTTCTAACTCGGTTATGGTGTAATTACCTTCTGCCTTGGATAGACTTCTGCTTATATATGCTATCGAGTGGGGCTCACTATTTGGGTCACTTTGCAGAAGTATTGCTTCAAAACCAGCCGTACTAGCATCCACTCTCAATTCGAAATCTTCATCCGGGTTGAAATGTTGGAGGACCGGAGCTGTTGTTAATTTTTACTTTCGAAATGTCACATGGAGTTTCTTGTTCCCGTCCCCAATAGAATCTTTAGTTCTTTTTGGTAGCCTGATCGAGGCATCTGGCAATCATTGAACAATTTTTTTTAAATTTTTGATAGTAATTGCATAGTCCAATAGAGCTCTGTACTGTTTCGATAGATATCGGCTTCGGAAATTTTCTGATGGCTTTTAATTTCCCCTCGTCCGGTGCTATCCCTTTTTCGCTCACGATATGGTCCAGGATTTTCACTTGTAATTGTGCATACACACATTTGCTAGGTTTGAGTATGAAACCAGCTACCTCTAGGCGTTTGAAAACTCTTTTCAGTTCTGCGAGATGTTCCTCTTTCGTTTTCGAGAAAACCACTATATCATCCAGATAAATGAGTACATCCTTCCATTTCATGCCCTCAAATACCTTGTCAGCGAGGAATTGAAAAGTGGCCGGTGCATAACAAAGTCCAAAGCTCAACACATTGAATTTGTCAGATCCATGTCTCTGTGCTACGAATGCAGTATATTGTTTAGATGTCTCCCCGACATTTACCTGATGATATCAGCTAAACATGGCGAAACAACTGAAGTATTTTGCTCCTCCTAGATATGTCAAAATGTCTTCTATGTTTGGTATGAGATATGTTGACTTCCTCGTGACATTATTCAACTTCCGGTAGTCCACACAAAATCTCACTGTCCCGTCTTTCTTTTTCACTAATACTATTGGGCTCTCCCATGGTGAGTGGCAAGGTCGAATAATATTGTTTTCTAGCATTTCCTGTATCTGCTGGTCGATTATTTCCTGTTTTTTTTGGGATACCCTGTTTGGATGACTCCGTATAGGTTTTGTTTCCTCGAATATTTATATCTTATGGGTGGTCAAATTCATTTGTCCAACTTTTCTTGTGCATGCAACATTTACTCGAGCCTTGGGCGCCATTCTGCAACCCTTGAAATTACAAAAAATAAAGTGTATGTTACAAGGGTTTGCCTCGTGGATCGACGGTCGAAATCCATGCATGCTCGCGGCTACGCTCGAAGTGGAGATGGTCGTGGGTATACTACAGGTGAGCGTTTAGGTGATTAAGAGAACGAGTCACCTTACCTGTACAAAATGTGGGCACCACCTAGTTTCCTTTCATAGCAGGTTCTATATCAGCTTCTTCCTAAAGATCTAGGAAATCGGAGAAAGGAAAAGCCAATTCTTAAAAAAATACCCTCAATTATTTAAATAAAATTCTAAGGGACAACCAGTACAGTTGAAATCACACGAGTTTTCAGTTGTTAATGTGCTAAATTGCAACGTTCACACAAATACTTCACGAGTATATTTAGTTGAACTACTACGAATAAAACAGTATATATCTTGGACAGCTAGAAAAGAAATCGGTCGATCTACATACAGAAGAGAAATGATTGAGAGGAAAATTATACCGTACGGAAAGTAATACCTTGATGTAGAAACAGAATTATGAGCGACCGACGGCGAATGGATCCATTAGCAGAGGTTACCTTATGCAAAATTCTATGCTGTTAGTAGTGCGTTGCTTTCCGCAGATATCTCACAAACTTCTAATAATTATACCTGCAACTCAGTTTTACGTTTCTCAACCAGATAGGAATGAACTACAATGCCAGGGTGATGGCCCCTCTCAAAGCTGATACACATTTATATCCAATCAACAATAATAAGCTATAGTGTCGGGGGGTAGTCCCTTTTATGAATATCAAATAAACAGGTCGAAATATGAATATATTAAAAAAGAATATCTAATAAATAGACCAAAATATGAATATTTCACTAGTGTTCAAACACATCTGGATCCGGATGGACTGGTGGTTTCAACGGGAAGTCTGTAATGGGAATTGCTATGTCTTGGAACCTCCAACAAATCGTCTTGGGGTAGGGTTTTAGATCACCGGTCTCCCAAACAAGACTTGAATGCAGACAGAACGTACGGCTTCCAGAAAAATCTCCCAGCCCTCCAACTAGGCCTCAACAACTGGACTCAGTCTCTCAAAAAGATATAGTCCACCAAAAGAGCTTCCAAAAAAAAATTCAGCCTCCAACACAATATGACTCAGACCTGAACCTTAGCACAAGGTTCCTATCAGATATACCAGGAGAGGTGAAACGACGAAAAAGGTGTTTCAGAAGCTGCAATTTCCTGATCGGGTGCTGTGTGAGCAAGTTGCCCAAAATTCAAAAAAAAAAACAATCGACGACGTCCCCACAAAACCACAACGCCTCACACAAACTATAACGCAGCAGTGAATCCAGATAATCCACAACATGGGATGGTTATCAAAACCTGCAGATATCTTTGGATATGAAATATTGCGTCACGACTTCAGTCGTTCACTCTGACGACCCTTCTTCAACCTTCTTTCACCAACCTCCACGGAAGACTCTCGAACCGAAAGCCAAAAACCAATAAGTAACACTTTGAGCGGTGTTACCAACAGATCTCTTTCATACTACTTATAAGAGTGCGTTGTCCTTTACGAAAACCAAAATTCAATTGAACTCAAATAGCAGAAATTTCAACTATACCTTAACAAAGCAAAGGAAGCAACACCCTTACACTATCACAATCTAATCATAATCTAACTCCAATCATAAACAAGATTTCCCAAAAAAAAAATCGCATCAGTTTGTATCGCTGTGGACAAACCACCGTTGTAAAGAACGCACTTCCCGATATTAACTTGTCGCAGTTGGTCAACGTGATTAAAACGCAAGTCAGAATTTCCTTCTTTTGCCCATAAATATTTCGGTGTTGAGCCTTTCAAAAAATTTTTGACTCTGTATACCAACGTTGATTATTTTTCACGAAATTTCAATATCTTGATAGGGAGAGTCACATCCAATAAGTCCCTTAGGTATTAGAAATTTTTTTGTTAGGGGAAAAATCATATTCTTTCAGCTCCATTCCTTGGCTATTCATCTGGACCATATGTTGTTCTTCTGGTTTCATAATCATGTCTTCCTCCGCTGACAATTTAATTACCCTCTCGATATTTGATATTTTTTGGGTTAGATCAGTAGTTTCAGCCAGCCTTCTGGTATGTAGCTCATTTTCGTGTGCGATGATGACGAGTGGATTTGATTCCCTCTCGTTTGTGGAAAGTTTGCAAATTATTATGTCTATTTCAACATTTACAAATATTGACTGTTTTCCAATTCACCTGATCCAGTCCGCAACAAATTTGAGGAAGGGCAAGTTTTTCCACATTGTGCTGTGATGTGAGGTTCTTCAAGGTATTTATTGATGTTCAAATATCTTCCCAGAAGTTTTGTTTAGTGACTGAATAATAAATATGTCTGTTTCCATCTGTCAAGTAGGCGACTCCTCCTTTGGGCTGGTTTTGTTCTATTAATTTTTGTTTGTTGCCAAATTCCTCCAGGAATTGTTCTGCTATTAATTTATTCATTTTCGAGTCAGCTGAAACACAATGCGCAAGTGATAAACTGTTTGGCATTTCAAATATATTTTTGTGATTTCCTCAAATTTGACATTTGTGATATCGGAGGATTTGTTTGGATGTTTTATGAATGCATTCTTCCTTATTTGATCATCGATTTGTACTTCTTTCTCCAGTTCTATTCCTGATATATTTTTTAAAATTTCAGTTTCCATCAATCAGGCTTTGTTGAATATTCTCTTCGCAACCTTTGATGGCAACAATCAATGATTATTTTATTTTGGTATTGTAGTGAGACCGTTTCGTCTTTCAGATTGATAGTGCTGTCAAATTCATTCAAAAATTCCGTTCTCAGTATAAGGGGGTATGCCGTTCTCTCGATAACTACGGCGGTACAAGAGGTTTACATCTCTCCAATTCTCAAATTGAAGGTTGTGGTTCCTAGTATTGGCACTTTTCGTCCTCCGGCCTCTATAAAGTTTTGGGTGCATTGATTTTCGTCGATACTTCGGGCCAGTTCATCACGTTCAGCTGAGATCCCGTATCCAATATGGTTTCTATCTCCATATCATTCACCAGGCTGGTTATTTTGAGGATCTTCGATCGAGAATTGACATTTGTATGTAATTCTTATATACCTGATGGTGGGAAATGTTTATGGTATGTTGGGGTGTGTTGGTATTTCGACAAATGGTTCTCAAGATTGAATATTGAGGCCCTCTTTGGTGGACAAACGTCTGGGGCCTTTGGCGTTTGGGTTAGAACCCTGGTTTGGTCTTTTTCTGGAAACGTTCGCTATATGTCCTATACTCCCGCAATAATAGCAACTTAGCCGCATATCGCATGTTCTATTATTGGGAGACCCACTGTGCGGATTTATCATGGATCTATCACTTTGATTAACGTGTGCTCGACTATCCAGTGGTTGGATATTAGATTTTGTTCAAAAAATGAATTCTGACATAGGTTCCAACCCTGTTGTTGGTACCGAGAAGGGTTGCTTCGTTGCGGTGTGCCCTGATATTCTCGAGATTGATTTGGGTATCTTCGGATTCCGCCGTTATTATAGAATTGCCGTTGGTTATGAGATATTTGTTGATTTTGGTGTACAGGCATCATATTTCATTGTGGACTGTGGCAATTTACATTACCGGGTATCGGCATATGACAAACCTGATGAACATAGTTACAAGGAGTACGAGTTGTGTTATCCGCTACTGCTTGCATCGAAGAAATGTCATCCAGTTTGTTTATTATTCGGTTCATCTTTTGCCAATCCAGATTGTCTTCCATGAGTAGTCTGTAATTGGGGTACATTTTCAAAATACTTTTTGAAGTCGGTGATACTGTAAGTTAGATCATATTCCCTAAAAAGTGTCTGTAAATCATGGTAGTAGCTCTTTATGGACTCTCCATGTTTCTGTTTCCTATCATATATTCTTCTTTCCAATGAACATTTTTCTCCCTCCTGTCCATACTCCTTTATAAAATCTCCTTCTATTTCATCCCATGTTTTTATTTGATTTTGTGCCTGTCCAATGTATCTTTTGAACCATAGCTCTGCGGCTCCTTCCAAAAATGTCTGAAAATATGACATTATGACATTATGACATTTGTGGCACTAGTTCTTTCATAATTTTCAATGGATGGTACTGCGTTTCCTCTGCAGGGGATGGAAATTTCTGGGCATGAAAATTTTGGCCTCACCGGAGTTACCGGGTTGGTTAGGGTGTTGATTTTGAAGAAGCGTTTTATTTGTTGTCGTGGTATTCTCCGGTGGAGTATCGTTCTGGGGATATGAATTTTCTTGTAGGGGTTGATCTTCGTTGGTAACAACTTCCACTGAGAAAACTGATTCTATTTTTTGTTTATGTCTGTTTGTATTTCCGATTGTTATTGGTGGTGATCGGTTAACACTCGGGTTTCTTGAGAATGGATTGTCCTCACGAAAAAGGCTAGTGCTATTGTGTGGTAGGGAAAATGCTTCTGCAGAGGGTTGTTCTATTTGTAGTCTCAATCTTGCCCTAGTTATCCTTTGATTTTCCTTATTTTGCATAAGTATAAGTTTCAAATTGGGTTTTCTACCTATATCTCATGAGTATATAAGGAAATTGATGGAAAGAGAAGAAAAAAAAAGAAAAATGGCTACGAATATTTACGACTTGAATTTTTTTCGAAATGTTCCGGTGTTCTCGGCGATGGCGGTCGCTCTAAATCCTCTAAATTATCGTTTAAATCATATCGTATCGTTTAATTCATATTCTTCTTTGCCTCCCGGACCAATATCTCTAGGGGTCGGGGGTCTTTGGGGTGGTATTATTTCACGAATTAGGCTACAATTACACGCTTCAGTTCTTTTATGTTTCGTATGTACTGTTGACTGGATTTTGTACAAAACAAAACTTTCCATAGACATTTCACTGACACTGATTTACTGGTTTTGTATAGGTCTCTGTTCAAGTCGAAAAGATTCTCTCTGCATCCTACTCGGTTGTTTATTGCCCATTTACCAAAAAATTCACCGTTGGCATGGTTATCTATCAATATCATATATCGGACTAGAAAGAGAGAAAAATGTAATAGGCAATCGAAGGCATACGGAAGGGTGTAGGTCTTGCATAAAGCCTTCTGCTTTCCTGCAGAATTCAAACGGATCCTCCTGCTCCAATCCGCTATATGTTGGTGGAGGTATCCTAATTCTGTTTCCATTCTGAGAATCCGTCTCTGAGCCTCTCTGCGGCTCTTGTCGCTGTTCAAGGACTGTCACCAATCTGGTGAACAAGTCCTTTAGTTAATCTTGAGGCTTCTCTGCCTCAGTTACTATGTCCACTGCTGGTTGTGTTACTGCTTCCTGCAGTGGCACTCCTGCTATCCCGCACCCTCCCCTGTCTGAAAGCTCTGCCCTTCCAATGTTTTGTTCATTCTGTACTTCCCAAGTACCCGTCCAGTACTAGTATCTGCAATTGTTTTTAATCGCCAGAGAATTTTTGCTGAAAGCGGGTTCACTCACAACCCCTTCTTCAGCCATTGCCAATCCCTCTAGGGTTCTGGTAGGCCCCCCGGCTTCCCTTGGCACGTCCACGTGCACTAGCCCCACGCCAAGGGCGACATGTCCTAAGTTAGGGTTTGGGGTGAAGAGCGCGTGCCTCGAAGCTCCGCCTCCCCTTGTTGCAAACCCTTCACACTGTAGCGGCCTCCTGGCCTCCGTAGAGATTTTTTGGCCCGTCTTCAGTCTGGGTACAGCGGTAGGGCTGGAAGAAGACATGCTGCGCGCCTGTGCGCAGTACGTCCCTCTCGTCCTTGGGGCACCTGCTGGCTACCTCCAAGGGGATAGGTTTTCTGACGCCAGGCGTCGGAAAACCTATCCTTCCATCACTCCATATCCTAATGTTTCTCCAAAAGGTTTTCCAAACTCGAATTCTTCTCCATTCCTGCGTTTAACGCCTGCCAGTGATTTCTCGAGGCTCCCAAAGGAGGCCACGTTTCGAAAGTCCTGTCTGGACTCCCGAAGTTGCTGTCTATTTTCTTATCGGCATGTACTCTCCTGTGGAGTCGGCAATGGGGTTGTTAAATATCACTCTCGGTGTATGACAGGATGGCTATACACCCTGTGTGTAGTAGGCTGAGGAGTTCCCACATAGATAGGAAGCTGCTTCTCGATGTGCCAAATGGGTATTTGTACGGGCACAGCTCTCACACAACCGGAAGGGGTAATACCGGAGGTATTACCCCTTCCGGTTGTCTGTGCATTCCAAATTTTTCCAAATCCAGAATAGTTCGTTGTTGTCTTCTTGGCTCTGTGGACAGCTGGGCACGCATATCCAAGAGCCGACCTAATCCCATTTTCGGTTCACTCCTGAACCAAGAGGTCACTTCGGCATGACTTCGATGTTCACTATTCTGGAACAACGTCTCCTGACGTTCTCTGCTGAAATCCTCTTCGTCTTTGAACAGGTCCTTTCTGCGATTCTCCGGAGTTTTAATGTCCCTTATACGCTTAAGCAAATAACTATATTCCGGTGTATTGCTGCGGTTTGAGGACAAAGTCCTTTGAGACATATCGATGACTCTATCTAAACGTGCTGCAGGAGAGCCGAAAGTGCACGGGTATTGTCGCTCTGCGACCACGAAAGAGGCACTTATGTCCTCGATGACAGAAACATTTTGTGTTGCATGAGACATCCTCAGACTAGATGCCTCAGCAGGAGTCCTTTGTAGATTGTGTCCAGTGAACACAGCCTCACTTGGGGTTTCCTTTTCGTTCGTAGAAGTCACACTCAGGTGACTAAACTTGTCTGATCGGGAAATGTTTCGGCCGAAGTGGTTGGCCTCGCGAATTAACACTGTCGTATCCTTTGCAGCGTTTTCTCGCGCTTGTCTGGCCTTAGTCTGCATTGCGAAATCAAAAGCCCTACTGTGACTCTGACGGGAAAATAGTCAGAGGGAAGGATTCACGAAAAGCTAAGAATTTGGGTTCACTCTTCCTCGCGTAATTGAATCTCCTTCTGTTTAAAGACCTACTGAGTGAACTGAGCTGAAATATGAAGGAACACGGAGCCTAACGGTTGAACCACACCCTAGGATGAGGGCCGTCCGCAGGATAGTTGGAAAAAGGGTATCGCAGTCCTGGAGGGTCCCAACGGTAATGTTGAGTCGATAGCCCAGAGGCTGATCTAATGGTGGCTTGACCCCCCCGCTTCAACCTCGACATACCAGACCGTTAACACCGCAAGGTGGTCAGTACCTGAGGGTGGGCAACTTTAGTGGGGATCTACTCTTCTCTTCGTAGGATTTGTGACACAAACAAGGTATGGTTGAGCACTCCAAGAATAAGCACCACTCCTTTACGATGCTAGTTGATATCTCTCAATGGGTCCTGAAAAGAACCAGAGATTCAACGATCCAAACAGGATCCTCGACGTCCAGACCTGAGTCCAATTGGTCCGCCACGAACTCCGGATCAAAGGCCAATTAACTTTTCTCGGACTCCCAAAATAAGTCCAATTGACTTTCCTCGACTCCCGGATTCAAGTCCAATTGACTTCAAAAAGTCTGACCACTAGTTGTCCCTAAGTCCTGATAAGGACAAGAGACTACGAATTCTTTTGACGAAAGTCTGTGCACGAAGTACACTTCCGCAAAAACCTAAAAACACCAATCGAATTCTCTGTTGAGTTCTGAAAAGAACTAGACAGTCGAATTCATTCAATAAAATCCAATGCAAGCTCCTGAAAATAATCCGTCGAAAATCTCCTCCAAAATTTCAGCAAAATTCAGCAAGTCCACAATTCTCAAAATCTAATATTCAATATCCAATATTCGGAACTTCAATGCATCAGCCAGGAATCACAATAATCGCCAAAATCGCTCAGATTGCTCAAGAATGCTTTTCAAATATCAAACATGTACTATATATTCTCATTCAAAAAGTATCTGGATTTAAAAATTGAAACCCACCTATATTTATACTTCCCCGGGCACATTCTGTGCCGGTACGCCCCGACCGATAGAGTTGCTTGAAAAGAGTAAATTTTGATGCTCTAAGCCAATCGGAAAACTTCCTGCCAAAAGCAGAAATTTCTGTTAAAAAATTCTCAAAAATTTTTATTTCGGAATACGATAGCTTACACTAATCTGAGTCGAAAATTTAAATAGCTTTTTTCGCTAAACCCATTTCTTCTGGCTGAAAAACGCATTTGAAAATCTTATGAAAATCAATAATCGTCATTTTATCTCTTTTTAACCAACGAATCCGCCAATACCCAGGATTCTTGAGGCAAAAATCTGAATAAAATTTGAACCCTTCACGTTAGAGACGTGATTCAGGTGTCAAACGAAAGCTATTTAAAAAAGCTATCGATGCTTCTTTGAAGAAAGCACGAACAATAAACTAAACAACATTCTAAACAAATAAAAAAGCCATTTTCAGAAAAATCGACTTTTTCCCAATTGAAAATCAGCGAATCTTATTCATCTTTTGGAAGATGTTAGCTAACGCTCAGGAGATGATATTCCATAACTCAATTTCCAAAATTAAGTTGAAAAAATCATGGAAAACGCCTTTCCCAATTCCCATTTGAATTGAATGAGTTAGAAAAGGATAGACTGCGACTTGGCGTATTCCACGTCAAGCCCTGTTCCCTCGAGTTTGAGTATATCTAGTGGGCGGAGCTTGCACTGAGCTCCCGAAATAAAAGTGAAATAGTTTTGTTTCGCGACATGTTTATGGCTTCGGCGTGAATAGTATAACGATGGTGATAAACTGTACTCACCGCCCGCTAGTGCATAAATAGCTATTTTCTACAGGAAAAAAGTATAGTGCTATTTCACCACTCCAATAATGATCTCAAAATGTCACTTTTCTATTCCGCAAATCATAAGACCTCTGAACAACAATAAATTTTGAAGAAGTTGAATTTGCTGACTTCGATTTCGGCTGGGTAACTACATCTCTTCAGAATTGAAATTCATTTTTATTTCCAGGATACAAAATGATATTATGAAGGGTTTGTCGAATAATGAACAATATTTGTCTCTGTTTTTATAGTCCATATTCGATTTATTCCCTTCACGTATATTTCAATTTGTCTACATGATTGCTCGGCAAATATTTTTCATATTCAAAATGCCTCCCGCGACAATTCTCTATGTCTTTGAATTCGAAAGCTAGTATCGGTATCAGATTCAAAATGAAACACATCCTCCCTTCTCATTCCGAATTTTACAATAAATAAGCTCACTAGTAGGCGATAATTCAATTAGGTATCAAGTCAGACCCACATTAGGTCTCATGGTAGTCAAAAAATATTTGCCAGCGAAATTTATTCACATTCTTGCAGAGTTTCGTCAAAGTTGTCAACCTATTTTTTCATGAAAAACATCTATCGCTTCAATGGTCCTATTTTTTATATAATTGTGTATGAGAATTGAAAATATATACAAAACATATATTAATTTCGGTCATATTTGCTCAGTAAGGATTTAGTTTATTTCTGTTTGTTCTGGTAGGCTTGTTACTAAAACTAGATGTTCGTTCAATTATTGTAAATATTTTTCCAGATTGATTGAAAATAAGAAACCAAGATTCTATTAATTCTATCCATCCCGATAGAGGTTTTTCATGGAAAATGTTGGTTGGCAACTTGGAAGAAACTCTCCTATTGAGTGATGATATTTTTTATTGTTTATAGTTTCAGAATGAAGAAATCATACTTTCCAATTGGCAATGCCTGCGTAGTTCAAAATGTCTGAAAAACTAATTTCAACTCTCGAAATCTTTAGCAATCTGTTCAAATTTGAATGACAATTCAATTAAACACTATGGTCGCTTGTGGAATTTGGCAGATGCCAAATGTTTCGTGTCTAAATTCTGAGTGCCATCAACTGGAAACAAATTTCGCGAATAGGGCAGACAAAAAGCAAAAAGTTAAATTTAACCCGTCTCTCGTGGAAAATAGTTTGATGAATCTACCCTTCAAACAATTCAAATAAACCGATAGAAATGACGTCACTTCAAAGCAATATTATCCAACAATACGACGGTGAACCACAAGCATCAATGAAATAACAGAAAATATCAACGTTATGGATTCTATTGAGCTACGTGAATCAACAATGCTTTGAGACCGAACCGCTTCGATGGAGAGAAGTATGCCAAAGAATCAAACGAGGAAATACAGAAACTAAATCAATATAAGAAGCAGTGTATTACAGTCAATATACACCAACAGATGTCATTATGTATCTGATCGGCCATTTTGAAGTCTGTATTGCATATGTTTGATGGAAATGAAAATGAAATGAATTAATTAATATAATAATTATTTCCAATCATCTCTCTATATTTATACTAAATCTTTCAATAACAGTCTCACTATAAATGAAAAATTAGAAAACGTTCAATATGAGTTCGAAACATCAATTAAATAGACATAATTTTGGTTATCTTTGATGAAACTCCAAGTAAAATGCATTTGAAATAAATTCCGCTAAGAGTATGACGGTTATTTTGCTTAGAAAATATCTGTTCGGCCCATCGACTATGGCACCGGTGGGTTATGTAAGACAGACTTGATGCGCGCGCAACCAAATTATGATGAATTACGTTGGGTGCATTGCATTAAGATGTCTACATCTTACATTGCATTCCACATTCCACTAAGCGCTCACAACGATCACGCTCACGGCCGTAGTTTTTCCCGTTCCACTTGCTTGCAAGCGTTACTGTCGTAAACTCAAGTGGAATGGATTTTGGAGCGTTTTGGGCGTTCATGTGAACATTACAAATGGCGAGGTTGAAAAAATGAAGTGGAAGTTTTATTGAGGTTACGTAAGCCTCAACAA
>WOGR01002134.1:0-18109 GCA_015342045.1 Leptinotarsa lineolata | reverse complement strand
TGATGAATTTTTTCTCATAATGTTATCCAGATTGGTACTGAAGAGTCCTAAGGCAAGTGTCTTACGGCGAAACATCGATGTCTACAAGTGAGTGGAGGTGGAGGAATCCTATGAATGATATCTGATTCAATTCTATAATGAATGTTTGGAATACAAACTGAGTAGAGAAAAGTGTTTTTGTATAATTCAATGTTAAAGTATCTGTTTCGAGATATTTTTTTTTGCGTAATAAAATGTTTATATGAAAGTAGCTATTTCAGGAGGCCTTTTTCTTTCAGTTTGTATACGAAACTTACTTCTTTGCATGATTTACACATCTATGCATACAGTTACTTCTATTATAATTCATTGTTCTCTTTCCTTCTTTGGAAGATTCTTACATTTTTTTATAAAGATGGAGTAGTAGAAAGCCAAAAACTCTCTATCTCAAAAAAACAATGAAATGTTACTTGAATGGAATATGAAAAAAGTATATAGTATAAAAAAATTCGCATTTGCTTAATATAAAAATAATGTACGAAAGAAATGAAAAGAAAATATTGATTTATACAGAAATTCGGAAAGACAAATGATAATCCACAATCACTATGAATAGTCAGTTGAGTATTCAACCATTTCTGAGCGATTTAAACGTAAAACTGTTTCTATACTACGAATAGTAGTGAATGAGGTTCAATGATGTAACCAACCAAGTACAATGTCAATGAATAACTCAAAAAAAAACATTTTATCGAAAAAACATTTTTTTTAAATGTAGCTTGTAAAGGAAAAAATAAACGTTGAGTTTATAGTATCTGTAGATCCAATACAAACGGATGAAAAGCTTGTTGAAGATTAATTCTTATAAGTAGAATATCAAAATTGAAAACAAATAACCAGAAAACCATGCATTTTTCGGGAGAAACTCATTGGACCTATTTTAAAGTGCATTTACATCAAAACTAAGCGAGATATTACATTTATTGTTTGTATCTATTTTATTCGACGACAAAAAAGTGAAAATCTCTCCTAATTTCTTTTAGAACAAAAGTTGCTTTTTCACTTTCAAAAAGGAGTTGCCTCCACCACGAGGGTAAAAACAACACCCAGAGTAGGTTGTCAATTTTGAAATGGAGGCAAATAAAACCTAAATCCAAATTTATGTGCGAATCGGTGTTGTATGGCAAAATTATACAATATTTCTGCATTTTTCTCTCAATGATTGGACTATCTGCGTGTGAATACGAAACTGAATATTCTCTATTGTTGTCTTCACTTCAACCGTGGACGAATTATAGCTGCTGTTTATAAGGTGAATGCCACGAGCTCATTATTTTCATAATGGTTCAGAACACACAAAATTTATGTAGAACACGATATAATTTGAAAGACTTGGTTCTACTCTGGGGCTATAACTGTTATTTTTATAACTTTTATGTAAGCTTAGGGTACTTATGTAACTACCATTAAGTTTATTGGAAACAGAGAGGTCGGCAGCATGCAGAATTGATATGATCGAACGGTGATTCGTTATACTCAAGACATTCTCAGTGACCAATATACAGTTTTAAAAGATACATTAGTATAGAGGGGTAGAGTCGAATGAAAACACTAGTTTACAGCCAATTTATGACTGTAATGTCAAAGGCAGTTGCTTGTTAATTTTTCCGTGAATGCGAAAATGATAGTAAAAATTTCCTAGCACGTAAGATTTTTGAGTTATGATTTTTTTCACAAAAATTTAATGAACACGACATTCCAAATTCGCTTTAACCCTAAATTGAGGAAATTGTTTACAATTTGGCAACACAGCGGCTCGGCCCAGTATTCAAATCTGCTTCCGCTGTATCTAAGAATTGTAACGCCGCTTCTCGAACTTCCAATACTTGAAGTTTCCAGAAAATACCAGAAATACGAAACGGCTATAAAAGTAGCAGGCTGACAATCGCATCATTAATATTGGTTCAACGCGAAGTGGTGAGTTAGTATTAGTGAATTGGGGTGAGCAAACACTCGAATATTAAGAGTATTTATATTAGTGTTATCTTTGTGAATAAAATAAGTATCACATATTTGAACTCGATGTACGCAACAGTACAAAAATGTCCAAATAACAGAAACATGGTTGCGTTAATCCCGCAAATAGTTTTTGCTATATATATGATCAGTTCACTCCTAAATCGCAGAAACGGCCAATTAATCAAGTGACCAAAGTAGCTTACCATAAGTAATTTGGATTTGTTGTTGGTGATGAAGATCAGGATTGGGCTCCTCACGTATGTTGTCAAACCTGTGCAGCAAATATAAGTAACTGGTTTAATGGCAAACGCTCTTCTATGCGTTTTGCAGTTCCAATGATTTGGCGAGAAACAACAAATCATTACGACTATTACTTTTGCATGACAAACGTGGTTTTCAAGAAAGAGCAAACACAAAATTCTATATCCGGATATTCCTTCTGCAATAAGGCCTGTTCTTCATGAAGAAGGTTTACCAGTTCCAACACTCCCAGCAAATTGGGAGGAAGATTTGGAAATGTATGATAATCGGGTAGGTTCCGATGATGTGCCAGAAAAAGACGGTCCTTATTTTCTCGAGAGTGAAGGAAGAACACCCCATTTGAATTTTTTCCCAGAAAATTTGGATGCTGTCAGTGATGAACAACGGAAAAGGTTTCACCAAGATATACTGACAATGGAGCAACGTTACCAAGGCATATGGGATGTTGGTTCCTTATGAGGGAAAACGATGAAACATATAAACGAAAGTCAACATTGGCAAAAAGGTTATGCACAAAAGGTTTCATTTGAATGTTTTTTATTTGAACTGTAAATAAAGTCTGTTTTCCTCAAAATATATTGTTTTCTTCTTGTTTTGATCTTATATTTCCCTATAATATATGAAAATTTTTGTAAAAAATGAAAATAACTATAACTCAAAATCTATACGTTTCTGATGTTGAATTCGCACTCAGGCTGCTTTGTACTCTCATGTACAGCCATTATAATATTAGTCGCATTTTTTTCTCATTTGTTGACTAGTGAAATTAGTAATGGAGAGGTGGACACCGTCAACAATAGCCAAAGATTATTGAAGACTATGACTGCAAAAACAACTAATAGTTAAAGCCTTTTGTTGGATTCCAAAAAACAATATACTGTCGGTTGAAGCAGCACAACTGAATGAAAATAATTACCAAGGACAAAACGGAGTATCAAACTAGCGGAGTAATGATGAAAAATTACTATAAATATCCACAACAATTAATAATATTATAGAATTTTATTTAGTTACATTTTTGTTATATTCTGTGTTATGTTGTGTGTTTCGATTCAATTATTGATGTTCGAGATGAAATTATAATAAAATTCTGAATTCTGTAGTTCTTTTTATAGCTCTCTGTCTTTAATTATATTCTTACGAAAATATACTAACAGTAACTTTGTTTGGTAGTTAATACAACTGACTAATTTTTGGTCGGATACTTATCTAGAGCAAGATATTAGAAAAAGACGAAAAAGTTATATTTCAGTGCCTAGGTATTGAAAATGTCACTTGTATGATCGATAAATGTCATTGAAATTGACGCCAATCGGAAAAAAATATATATCAAAGCAAATTCACTCTGTTATCTATTAAATAACAATAATAATCCGACGCTAATAATGAATGCAATATCAACAAATGATTTAATTCCATATACATGAAGAAATGCGTAGATATGACTTATATGTAGATAGTAGATATACTTGGAGTGGTAATATATGACGTAAACATATTGTGTCGGTTATGGTTAAGTGTATTCAAAGTTCCCTATCTCAAAATCAACTGTTGCTCAGAAAAATCAAAGTCCAGCATTTACCTGAAATTGAACCCAAACTGACACCCAGAGAGTACAGTAACCTCATTCTACAAAGCGATAAGAGCAATGGGTTCACAAACTGTGAACTATATACATATTTCAGACTTTTTTTATGAAATCATCGAACCGAATGGCTCAAATCCTCTTATTCCAACAAAGACAAAAAACCTATTTAGAATTGAATGAGCACCTGCATGAATTTTTTGTTTCTTTGAAAGGTGCGTTTTGCTCAGAGGTTATGAATAAACCACAAGGCAATGCGTACTGAAATGGAGAATACCAAATAAGGTATTCCCGGCAAGTCCATGTCGCCATGGTTAAAACTGATTTGTATGTCGATTTTTTTATGGGGAACAGTTTGTACATACAGTGTGACAATTGATAAACTCACGGTGAGCTATACAGTAAGTTGGAACCATATAGAAACATTTTTCATTATTATTTTCAGGAGAATCATTAATTCAAGCTCCATTGTAGGATCTTTCTGTTTATGTAGTGGACTGTTTATAAAATAAGCTGAATGTTCAAATTTCGCGGGCTACGTACATTTTATTAGCATTCTTAAGTTTGGAGACACCCATAAAAGGACGGCGTTTTGCGACGATTTAGAAGATTAAAACCAAATCGCTGAGAGAGCTCGAGGACACACCAAAAAGTGCAGATCAGAACTTCGAAGAAGTTCTGATCTGGCACAAGTGTATTATATCTGAGGAAGACTACTTTGCAAGGGACAAAATAGAAATTGATGAATAAATAAATATTTTTTGAGAAGAATTAAAACTCATGTCATTTTTTGAACAGAGTGGTATACTATATCATTTAGCAATTCTATGAATAATATTTGATTCAATTCCATACGAATGTTTGGAGTAAAACTGAATAGGAAATAGTGTTTTTTGTATAATTCAATGTTCATATGAAAGTAGTTGTTTCGAGAGGACTGTTTCTTTCAGTTTGTGTCTGAAAGTAACTAAATCATATGAAGGAACAATTTATTCAGGCCAATCTCAAACTCCCTACACTGTAGGTTGATGGATTGACACCTATCAGAAAACAAATACTCCCCTGGCTAATACCACGAAGGGTGTTGGATTATATCCGACAGGTGTCAGTGCAGGAATCTTCACCAAAGTATTTTCTGCATATGCTGTTGGCGATACAATTGCCAGAATCGCTGCCCACTGACTATATGTGAAAGTAACTACTTTGTATGATCTACATATCTTTATGAAGTGTTCATTTTGAAATAAATTGCTTTATTTCTTTCTTTGGAAAGATTCCCACATTTTTTGTATAAAGAGAAGTAGAAAGCCAAAACCTTTCTTTTCCATAAGATACTTTTATTATTGACAATACAAAAAATGTTTACTGAAAACAGTTTATGAGAATTTAATATAACCTTCATAATGAAATGGCACTAATTTACTATATTTTTATATTTATTGAAACTTCACAAGACAACTCAATATAATTCTTGCATGTGAAATGAGTTGGAAAACATTGGGAAACAGCAACGTTATGTTTTTATATATCAGGTTTTATTTTTTGTAGAACTTCCAATTTATTTATTTATTTATTTGAAATAGGAAATCCTAATATTAATACAGGTCCAAGAAGGTAAAATAGTATATAAAAAATATAAAAATAGTGTAAAAATAATTCACACAATAAAAATATGTTCAAAGAATATATAAAAAGCTAAAAATAGAAATATGTTCCTTAGAGTATTGTCACATAACACAGAACAAATCAGAAGTATTAAAAATAGTTAATTTCATACTACAATTCATATTACATATTCATATTATACTCGGGCATAAAAACAATTATTTGAGCGGGTAGGTAATGAATTTTTGACATATCACAATGTAACACGATGTAACACAATGTAAACAGAACAAATAAAAGAGTGAACCAATAAAACAGTTCGACGATGTGAAACATAATAATCCAAAAAATTTAAAAAAAAAATTCAAGGAGTACGTGATGTGATATATATTTTCAACTGAGCCTTGAATGAATTTAGAGTAACAGAATCTTTAATGTGGCACGGTAGTTGGTTGAAATCATTCAGTCCTCTGAAAAACAACGATTTCATAGATTGCTTTGTTCTTGTCCTAGAAATGTGAATTGATTGGTGGTTCCTGTTTCGTAGTTATGAATTTGATTATTGTATGTAATGAAGGAATCAAAATATTTTGGTAATAAATTTCTGGTTATTTTGTAAATAAATATCATACTTGAGTAATACAGTCTTTCTGCCACATCATACCACTTGAGGGCATTCAGCATGAATTGAATGGGAGTGTATCTGTCACATTTCAAAATTAAACCTCGATTTTACAGTTTCTGTAACTTCTGTATATTATTTTCATCTAAAAGATAAAGAAGAGTTGAGCAATAATCAAAATAGGGCTGTATAATGGTTCTGTATATTGTTATTTTTGAAAACTTCCGCTGAAATCCTGGCAAAAAAAATAGTTTTTTCATAACAGATAACTGTTTTTCTAAAATCAAGAATAAAAAAGTTTTCGATATGTTTTCAACTTACTGATGAGACACACTGTATACCAAAAAATGTTTAAACCCCTACTTATGATGAATCATTGAAAAGCCCAAAGAAATTATAAATAACAAGTATATAAGTAGGGTGAATAAATAATTGTGAAACTTTACCTTGGAAGCAAAATTCAATGAAATTTTTGTTCAACTACAAATATGTTGAAATGTCCATCAAGTAAATTTTCGAAGTAGGTTCCATTTTTTTGTAAACAATAATAGCCTTTTTTAAAATACCGCAGAAACCTTGGCAAAAAATCAGGTGGCGTTAAGTCTGGCGACCTCGGTGGCCACTAAATAAAACATCTTCTTTCATTCTGTTTGTTAGGATACTTAGTATCCAAATGGTGCTTAACTTCAATGGCATAGTGAAGACGTGCCCCATTATGTTGGGAGTAAAAGAATCTTTGTCTAGAGATGATCGTCACTTTGGTTCTCTAATTCATGCATTAAGTGATCGATTGTGTTTTATAACATATCCAGATAAAATTGATACTTATGTTGACTGGTATAAACAAGGGGCAAATTAAAATATCGCCTAATATCCCTACCCAGATATAACACTCCATTACTGACAGATTCGTTTATTCACATCAGCATTGATCATTAAAGATCAGTGTGAAAATAGAAACGCTTTCATGGATAGAATCGGTTCCATCGATGAAATCGCGGTATTAAATTTTCTTCAAACACGAGGTTGTAACTAGGCCAGTAAAATTATCAACCTGGACTTTTATCAAAGTAATTAAATGGTATAGAACGGTTCATTTTTACGAACTGAAAAAATTCTAGGGTACATCTATAATGAAGATCATATTTTAGCATTGCTTCCGGCATTTCAGAAAATATCCGATTGAAAGTGATGAAAAGTGATTTTCTCCTCAAAAAATAAGTTATGCCATATTTGGTGAGTCATAAATTACGTACCGAAATAATGATAATGATGAATAAAGATTAAATAACAGGTTTTGTGTGTTTTTTTGAAATATTCAAGATTTAAAGGCAGTTATTCAAATGATCCTCTTCTATCGATTACATGGAGTCTAATTTTTTATATTTTGTAAGTCACAAATTGCCTACTGAAATAATTATAATAATGACTATGAAATTCACGTTCAATATTTTTGTTTTCGTGGTAGCATTATCACGTTTTTGAAGAAAAATTATTGGCTTATCGAAATACTAATCATGAAGGTCAAACACAACTCTTACGATCATTATATTTGCGTTTTATTGAAATGGTTTATAATTTTCATTTGGTAGTATTCAAGCTAATTACTTCGGCAGACGATTTTGTCCAATTTAGATTTTTTTTATTTATCACTAAGTGATCATTTTGGTCTTTCCAGTAACAATTTGTTCTAACAGATAGTTTGTTGATTTTAATATTTGGTCTTCTCACAATAATTTACTATATAGTTTGATGAGAAAACATTGAAGTCATTTTTTTTTCACTGAAAATTTTCTTGAACCACCTTGACATCCACTGTACTACTAAGTACAGGGTCAAACTCAATTCGATTTGTTTAAGAACTATCGTTATCTGTAATTATTTTTATAAAGTTATTCAATTGAACAGCAGTTTCTCCCAGTCTGAAAATTTTTCTTTCATTCGTCAAACTTTCAATTTTTGTTATTTCTACTGATGGTCTATCGAAAAATTCATGTCTGACATTGAATTTATATCATCAAAAGTCCAATAATGTTTCACATATAGGTATTTTCGTTTGAGTTTTTGTTACCAACAACAAAATTTTTGGTATATTCGACTCAATGATATCAATAATGTTCTAGTTAGTATAACCTAATCATGACTTCATGAAAGTATTAGTTGAAACGTCAAAATCAAAATAAAGTGTATCCATAGTAATGTAATTAATAAAAAAATTGACTCCAATTTCAGTGTAATATTGTTTCAATTGATCGGTGATTATTCAGCTGACCTCACATCAACTCCTTACATCTTTGGAAAAAAAATTAATTGCATTGCTTGGTAGGTTTCGCGAAGCGTTTTTTCTGTCTTACAGGAATACGAGTTATGTCAATTACAGTGCAAAAAATTATTGTTTTTTTAAGCAATAGAAAAAAAAAACAACATATTGAACCTTGAAAGGGTGGATTTTTTATAAATGTCTTCCATCTGTTTTTCAATATTGAATTCTGCACAATCTTATGAAAGATGACATACAGTCATTAGGGAGTATTGAAATATCAAAAACAAAAGTTTATACTCGTATAGGAACGTTTGAAAATAAAAGTAAATACAATACAGATGGTTTCTTCAGAAAATGAAACATATCGCATTGCGAGAATAGTTGAAAATCATACAAATGGGGTGTTTTCAAAAAAATAATTCAAACAACAATGGTGTTTAAATCGGTTCAAATACTAATACCGTTTCCAATGATACTTTCTTGGTATATATTCCAGGATAAAAATGTATTGATTTTTACAAAACTTATATCACCTTCGAGAAAAAAGACTAGGTACTAACGAAGTTTTCAGAAATTGAGAAATTAAATAGATACATGCACAAATTCCAGCTTTGAATAATTATAATCTTGTATTTCATGTATTTTGTTAGTCTACTTCATCTACTAAAAACGCTAGCTTGGTTGGTTCATTTGTTTTTCCGTTGATGATGTCCTTTCAAATGAGGAACATTTTGTGGTGGATTTTTCATCTTGAAGTTGTCAACATAAAATTTTCCCGTTTCTTATAATCCATGAAAGTAAGTACATTACCAAAAATACCAAAAACCAATCAATTGAATAGCTTACCAGTATCGATCCTGGACTACGTTGAAACAAAATTCCAGAAAAAAAATTGAATATTGCACTTTCACTAATAAACAAAATATCGAAAAATAAACACAACACTTTTTCGACACGGTCACAAAATTCGACGGTTAACTCAAAGTTGGACTTTTCTCGGCCAAGTTGCGCCAGCAACTAGTGTGTGAAACGTGAAGTCATACGAGGCTCCGAACCGCGATTTTAACGTCGATTGCACCAACGAATAATTCGCTGTGGAATCGAGAGAAGCGTTCCAGAATAGAATTATTGATGGTTCGTATGTTCGAATTTCTTATACGAGGTGTGACAGACCTCAAAATTTCATGAATAATAGATGAATCCAATTGAATATTTCCACAGAAAAAACCCTCATCTTGTTCGATCCCACAATTCTAGAGCGACATCCACTAAATAATTTCGAAGGGAAATAGTGGCTAGCATTGAGATCTTTTCATTCTTCAAACGACGAAGAGATAGTTATGATGTAATTTTAATAAGAGTAGCCAAATTTTGGTCAGTTATTGCTATAGATAAGAAATAATGCATGGAAAAACAACAATTTTTTCAAAACTCAGGTTAAAATTTCGGATAGGTTGCACCTGCCGATTTTTTTAAAAAAGTTGTGTTTACCCGCCGATTTAAAAAAATGGTGTTCACCCATGTATTTTGACGTGTAAATCCAAAGTTCCGAAAATTGCAACTTTTCAGCCTTTTTTTGCACAATACAAATCATAGAAAAACACAAGTATTCAGTTACCAAATCACCGTCACATCTTCTTTCACCTTCTTTGATACTTTTTAGTATAATAATGAACATTTTTTCGTATAAAACACTTCATTAATTGACAGATCGGCTTTATTCCGGAATATCACTGAAATAGTATATACGAAGTAAATACGAATGAAATAGAAACTAAATAGTTACCGAAAGTTGGCAGTTTCTTGTATGGCATTGGCGGCGTGGTATGATTTTTTTCAAAATTGTTTTTATTTTTCATAAACCTACACGGATTATTTTCATTAGTAGTAAAGAGTAATGAAAAAAAAAGAACAGTTTGTACTTACATGAGAATTAAATGAAAGCTTATGACTCATTATTTGAATTCTCAGAGCTTGAATCTGTATATGAGGTTGTGATAATGGGGTCAATGGAAGGTGAAGTGGATAGTTTTCATTCACTCACCACTGTCGTTTACTTCATTAATAACCTTTCCTATATTTTCTCATTCCTCTTTACAGCAGTCCAAATATCGACCAGATTAAATTTCACCGTGACAGAGGGAAGACGCAAAATAATTTAACCATGGGCTTCGCATATTTTATCGATTACATATTCTTTATTAAAGTTTTTTTTTTTTAATAGCTTCCAATAATACAAATTATCTAAATGAACAATTCGTTCAGGTCAGTCTCAACTCACCTATACAGTAAACTTATGGACTGACACCTATCAGAAAACAACTTCTCCCCTGGCTAATACCACGAAGGACGTTGGATTATATCCGACATGTGTCAGTGCAGGATTCTTCACAGAAGTAATTCCTACATATGCTATTGGCGATACAACTTCCGGAGTCGATTTTTAATTATTGAAACACACTTGCAGACCGGTTTCGGGCTGGTTGATTTATAGCCAGTCTTCAAGTATGCCCACGTACTATAAGAATGAAAGTTTTTTGTCCTTGTACTAGGTCGTAGGCTATGTGGATATGCAGTTGGTTAGTGCATCGACAGGCAGATGAGGCGATGTTCTTGGACGTTCGCTTCTGCCTAGTTCGAAGAATGATACACTGAAAGGAATTCGATTTTTAATTATCAAAAATCATCGACTCTAGGTTGATGATAGACACTACCTTGAACTGACGAGTGGCCAACCAGCCCGAAACCGGTCTGCAAGTGTGTTCCAATAAATAAAAATCGATTCCGGAAGTTGTATCGCCAACAGCATATGCATGAATTACTTCTGTGAAGAATCCTGCACTGACACCTGTCGGATATAATCCAACGCCCTTCGTGGTACTAGCCAGGTGAGTAGTTGTTTTCTGATAGGTGTCAGTCCATAAACCTACTGTGTAGGTGAGTTAAGATTGGCCTAAACGAATTGTTCATTTAGATAATTTGATTTAAAACCAGTTTTCAAGTATGCCCACGTACTATAAGGATGAAAGTTCCAATAATACTTTTTTCGAAGCTTTTTTCGGAATTTCCATATTTTTACTCTCCATGAATTTAAGAATATCTACTTTCTACTATTGTACAGTTTTTAGAAAAACTGACGGTAATATCTTCATAGTATATAGTCAGCAGCAAAATCCTTTTTACTGTCTGCTTGTAGAATGATAACTCGTTTACCGCTAGAACAAAGTCCATTTAGAGAGCACTTATTACTGTCATCCACTCAACCATATTCAACAAAATCATGTGTGTCAAACCATGTTTGAAGAAGAAAAATATATTTATTGAAATAGGTAAACCTAATATACAACATTATATAAAACATATTACTAACATTATAGAAATTGAAAATAATCATAAAAAACTGAAAATGTAGATATACTTCAAAATTGAAAATATAAATTTCTAGTTTGAAAAATAACGACATATGCTATTAAAAATAAATTGCAATATAGGTGCAGCTCCAATACAATGATAAATAGAAGAAAACAACTTAAAAATACTTTAATTTTAAATATTATTTTACCAAGTATTATTCTGGTTAAATAATATAATTGTTTTTTAAAATACTGATGGACTAGATTTATTTACATTTGGTAATTTATTGTATGCATCAAACCCTTTGAAAAAATAAGAATTCATACCACTTCTCCTAAATGCAAATTAGTATGATTTCTTGTGGCATATTTGTACACTTCTAAATTTAAACCAACAAATTCAGAAAAATATGAAGGTGGTAAGTTATTCAGAATTTTATATATAAATGTCATAGTTGAGTAATACAACCGTAAAGAAACTGGTAGCAACCGCAAAGTTTGTAACATGATTTTAGTGAAGTGGATCGTCGTGCAGCGTATTGATGTGGTGTGACTGAAGAATATTCGAAGGTATCGTACCTGTTTGAGTGATATGTTGGATTTTTGATTTCCTGCTTCCATTGATTTTCTGGTTTCCTATGAGAAATATTTTTTATTTCTACAGATTCCTCAATAACTTGGAATTTTCGTTTTCATTTGGTTCCCTACCACTTTCTATTTGCAGCGATAACTCATTTGCCAAACGATCAGCTTTTTCTAGCTCATCATGGTTCGAATCTTGACTGTCTTCGGATTCTTCCTCTAGAAGTCTTCGGGATTCTTCAAACAATTCTCGTTCTTTCCTCAATAATTCTCTCTCCTCTTGCGATAACTGTAATTTCAAATTACGTCTGCTACTTATACTCGACCTACTTTTTGTACTTTTCATCCCTTCCGATGTACTATCTAACTGGGATAGATGAAAAATTTCTGACATTTTATTTTTGACAATTCTTGAATCAGTATCACCACAATGGGGACACCCCCAATGCTGATCTGAATCCACAACTTCTGTAACCTTGACGACGCATTCGTAGCAAAACCATTTCATACAATTTGTACATTTAACCATTCTTTCATTGCGATATGGTCTGTTACATATAAGACAGTGGCCTCGCTTTCTTCTTTCATTTTTAGCTGAACCCACACTCTAGATCGAAATTGAGCTTTGTTGAGAATACTTGGTTTGAAAAGGTTACTGAAGAACCCATTTGCAGTATATATCAATAAACCACTGTAACTAGGACAGGATACCTTTATACACGTAACAATGTATAATGTATATCTTTATATACTCAAATTCCTGAAAAGAACGCGAATAAGAAAGTGGACAATTTAAACAATCATTATTCAATTCACAATTATCCCTAATTCAAAGAAATCTCAAACAATTTTCTTCTGCCAGATGATATCTCTATACATACAGGATGAATTATACTATTGAAAAATCAAAATTGAAATACTCAAATTAGGTTTCACAAAGGGTTCAAAAAATAATAAATACAAATAATTATTGAAAAATTAACAAATGTTGATGGTTATTTTCAACACCTTCTTTGTTTGATAACACTATATCATTTGACCTCTAAAATCTACTCTTAGATTTTTGTCAATTAAAACAATTGTTTCAATTGACAATTGTTCATCCAGTAAAATTCTATTTGAAACCTGAGCTCGATAACACAGCATTTGCGGCCAGCACCAGACAGCACTGTTTTGACCTGTCATGAGTCCCATCAGTGGTACTAGGCTTAACCACAAATGCATTGCTGCACTCAAAAATTATAGAGTTACTCATAATTCTCCTTTTTTCGATACAATGAAACTCATTGAGTCCATAGCTAGCTGAATTATTCATAAATAACTCAGAGAATAGAAGTCATAATAATCAATAGAAAAATAATTCCATGTATAGTCGCAGATAACTAGATATCTCAGTCTGTTTTACTGGTCCAGGCGGGCGATTGGGTGAGTTCGTTAAATGTGTCAGTCCAATTCACCCTTTCCTTGAATATATAACTAAGATAGAAAGTCAATAACTCAGTAGACATTTCTGACTATAACTGAAAATTTTAATGAAAGTGATTCCAAAATTTACATTGCACTTTTAGTTGATTTCGAGAAAAGTTGTGTCACATAAAACAAATTGGTATTGTGGTTGACTTGTGGTTTCTGTCCTAACTTTATTATCGGTCTAACGGGAAAAACTTTCTAAAAAATTTAAACTGCCTATGAGTAGTTGACAACACAAGATAACGGGAATATTGCCCAGTACCCAGCTTCATTTTTGTGAAGATCACTTTGACCTTAGTATTCACCTAAATTAGAAGATAATAAACCAGTATTATATTAGTCGAGGATTAAATTCAATAATAAACCGCTTTTTGTAGTTCTATTTTATCAAAATATTATCAACCTCGCCTATAATGATACAATAAATGCCTGTTTTGTAATCCATCAATATTGTTTTATTATTAAATATATCATTTCAGAGATTTTTACTTACTGTCACTATTACGTGTAAATTTTTGTTCTGGTGCAATCGACGTTTTCCGTTTAACTGAATCGACAATGATGCGGGGTCGGTCAAGGTATGAGTACAAGCGTTCACCAATCCTCAAATCCTCAGGTAAGTTACTTCTTCTTTAGGTCTCGCTCACCTTCTAAAAATATCCATTCAGTCATTCAGATCGTACTGAAAAAGCCTTTGGCGGTTTCGTTATTGAGCTCAATAGAAATATCAAAAGGTTCTAATTATGAACCAAGTTGATAAGTTGGCTAGATCAATTGTTAAAATTTTCGAAACGAAGGAAGAAAACAATTAAGTTCAAAATTTACTGTATACAGTTTTTATTTGAAAGTAATACTTCCACCAATGATAATAATTACAATTTTCACAAAAATATCGTTACTAACTTCCATCAAGTAACGAGTCAGACTATTTATAATACTTCTATGCATGATCTACACATGTGAAGATTTTATTTTGTACTTAATTGCTTTCTTTCTTCCTTTAGGAGTTTTTCATAATTTTCTCATACAAAGATGGAGAAGTGACAGCCAAAAAGCTTTTTTTCCCAAAAACTAATTTCTAATTCCAGTGCCTCCAGTGCAGAACCTTATGTTAGTAGTCAACGCTTTGTGCAAAGATTTTGGTGTTTGTGTCACTAGAATATAATTCGAAACCAACATGTAATACGATTTTGATGTAGTTGTTAAAAAAATAATTAGGTCAAGAGATGTTTTCAGTAGTAGTGGAAATTAGAGCAGTTCTCTCGGAAGTCTTATATGTGGGTCTAGGGGAAGGTGGTCTAATATCGACCAGCTGTCAATATCGACCACTACAATTTTTCTAAAGTAGAGCGTAATTTCACTACTCTAATACGTGCTACCACCTTGCGACATAGTTGCCAAACTACCGAAAACCCATTTGATCAGTTAGACATGTAGTTCTATAAAAATAACAAAAAAAACTGTTTTTTCGCCGATTTTATACAAATTGTTTGCCTCAGGAAATAAGGTTTGTACTTTTTATATGTTACTGCTTTGAAAATTTATTCTAACCAATGTTATTAGTGTGCTATTTTCAATTTATTGTGGCATTCGCATTGTTAAAATTTCGAGGTTAGGAACTATATTTGATGAAAATATACTTTGATGTCTATGATGGATAAAATCGACCAGGACAGTTGATATTACCCCAACCACTGGTCGATATTGTACACTTTGTACAATTGTACAATTGTGTTTCCTGGGAGTGAAATACAAATTCAACTCTGACAGAAAAAAGAAATGAACAATGGAAAAATCAGTATTTATTTGCATTTGTTATGAAAAATCGAAAAACAATTCTGTTTATTGTTAAGGCAGAGGTATACATTGCACTTTTGATATCGCATCCTTGAACGGCTATCACAACTCTCTAGTCTGCATGTCCGAGGTGCTTTCAGAGAGTCATTGATAGGCCAGTGGTCGAAACCATCGAACCGTTTGTCATTGTTGGCATAGGAGCTGGTTTATTTGCCCATGCAGTTTGTTCCTGTAAATTCTCATCAATATTTTTCACCGCTGATCGCTTTCTTGTCCCACACAACAAATATTCAGCAATATTCAATCTGAAAGTGAGAAGGTCCATTACTTCCTTTGCATTTTTTCGCTTGCTTTCGCAATCTGCCCTGTATTCCATCCAGCTATTGACTATAGAAAGATCAAATAAATGCAATATGGTTTTTAGTGTCCATTTGCGTGTTTTGAAAAATGTGCGATAACATTCTATCACATAAATCAACTCGTCCCATTTTTTTTATTGTAGGCGCATACTACCGTAGGACAGGAAACATTGACATGTTTTTTCAACTCTCCATCCCATCTCTGCACCTGAAGCTCTGTTCCGACGCCAAAAGCAGTTGAAGCCATTAGAACAGTCTTATTGTCTTTCCATTTCGTTACACATATTTTTTCATCACTTCGTGATACTTCTTCACATTCACCACTCTTTAGGGATTTGTCTGATGTAAATTTGTGGCCTTTGAATCGGTTTGAGTTGAGTGTACCTGTTCCATGTAATCCTGAGTCTGACAACGCTTCCAGTAGTGGAATGGTAGTGAAATAGGGTTCAAAACATAGAACTACCTTTTCGTAATATTTCTACTAATCGCAAAACAACAGCGGGTCCTAACCCCAATGTCTTATTTGGAAAAGGTGTGGTTTCCTCTTGGTAAATTTCAAAATCCAATACTATCTTTAGACCAACAGGTCTAGGTTTATTATTCACATACTGTCGTATTCTGCATCTTCCTGCATCTTCCTGTTAGTCTCATCTCACCTACACAATAGTTTTATGAACTGACACCTATCAGAAAACAACTACTTCCATGGCTAATACCACGAAGGGTATGCTCACGAACTATAGGAACGAAAACTTATCACATATATTCAATCATCAAAATCAAATAATTTATTTACCATAGATCACAAAAGTGATATAAGAATCGTTAGTTAAAAAGTTATAAAAATATACATTATATACTGTGGAAACAAATACAGTACATAAACATTATTGAAATAAACTTCAAACATAACATATTTTCACTTATATTCACATGTATACACGTATACATATTCCTATACCTACTCGTACGAATAACTAAATAGCTTCGGAAGTAAAAGATCTAGCACTTCTTTTCTGAATATTCTGATACTGAATCAAAACTGTTTTGAACTAAAAATGATTTCAGTTCTCTCTTGAATTTGTTGAAGTTTAATTGTGTTTTGACACAAGGAGGTAGACAATAAAAAAACTGTGATCCAGCAGTTTCATCTTATTTGAGCCTTAATAATTCCCTTTTTTTGTAGGATAGGGACCATTGCGGAGTCGTTTCGATGTTATTTTCATTATTTTTACGTATATTAGACAATTGTATATGTAAAGAGCTGGAACCGTTAATATACCACTTTTTATAAAAGTTGAAATGATTTGAAATCCCTGAAATCTTTCAGGGATTCAGGCAATGGAAGTCAGAACTAATGAAATGCACCATGAAACAATGTCAAGCACCTTTAAATAAGCATTATTTAATTATATATGTCAATAAGGGACTTACACTGTCAAGCACCTTCAAATAAGCATTATATAATTATATATGTCAATAAGGGACTTTCTATCTAGAGTTCCTTTGAGTTGTAGCATAGCATAAAAATGTGTTTTGATCTTTTTACACGTATGCTCAATATGTTTCTTTCAGTTGAGATTATGATCGACCCAAAAATTTTGAAGATTTTGATGGTTTAATGGACTCATCATTAACAAAAACATTCAAAAAACTCTTCAGACTTTTTTCCAAGAACTGAATCAATACTGTTTTGCTTGCATTTACAAAAATTTTGTTGAAATTACGTCAAACTATGATAAGGTCTGCACTATTCAGATTCATTTGGAGTTTCTCTGGTTTTCGAGCTTCTTCAGCTATAGATGTCTGATCTACGTATAAAATTATCATTTCATAGTCCTAACGTGTATGAAAAGGTCGATAAAAAAATAAAGAGATCAGTGGCCCTAAAATCGAACCTTGCGGAATTCCAAATTCAACATTATAACATTTAGACCTAGTTTCATCGAGATTCACAGATATTTTTCTGAAACCTGCATATCGGACCTGCATATTTAACATAGTTGAATATGCAGGTCCGATATATAAAGTTATGCATGTGACGAAAAAACTGTATGAATACTTAGCTTTGGTCTTTAATATGTGTGACATTCTTTGGAGCGATAACAATAATGCTCCACCGGCGCGATCTTCTTAGACGTCTCCAAGGCGTTCGACAGAGTATGGCACGACGGACTATTAGCCAAGATGAGCGACTTTGGCTATTCCAAGCCC
>WOGR01002133.1:0-18113 GCA_015342045.1 Leptinotarsa lineolata | reverse complement strand
ATTGGCATTGCTTTAGGCTTTGCCAAACAAACATTGAACACTTAGATGGCAAGAAGTTTTAAAAACTTCTGGAAAAATTTTTCAGGATTGGCTCACTCCAAGGCGTTCATTCACCCTTCGAAACTTGAAACCAGACAGTTGTTGGACTTTAGTAGGGATGAACTATGATGTCTAACAGGCCTCCTTACAGATCACTGTCGTCTGAATCATCATATGTAGAGATTCGAACTGTCAGAAAACAGTGTGTGTCGCCTCTGTTTGGAACATGATGAAACAGCAGAGCACACACTTTGTGCCTGCCCCGCCGTGGACCGAATCAGGTTTTTAGAGTTTGGTAGAACCACACTTTTGCTATCTGACCTGAAAGATCACTCACCATACAAACTAATCGGCTTCGTCAAGAAGCTGGGTTTATTTGATCGAGTTTGAATAGGTGTGAGCCACAATAGACCCTTGTGGGTTGCGGTGGAGGTTCGAATAGACCCACTCACTTCTGACCTAACCTAACCTAGATCACTAACGCTCCTCGGATCCTGATTGGATTTTTTCTTCAGCCAATTAGGTTAGCACTACTACGAGTTGACAAAGATTCATTTCACGCCTGAGGTTAGAATTCTATCTATCAAATCATGATTTTGGTTACTTCCTAACCACGAAGACCTTACCTTTATTAAAATGAATGTAATTATGATGATATGTCTATCGAATAAGTGGTTTAGATAATTTATCAGAACGTTTCTAATGAATCATAGTTGAAATTTTTGAAATATCTATATTTCCATATTCAGTTAGCAATAACCTTCTGCAGTTTTTACGTAGTTCAATAAATTTGCCTAGCTGGCGGTGACTCTGGTGAGAACATTTGTTAGTTAATAGAGATTTGGTGAATTATGTGGTTCCTATTTCCGACTTAGAAAGGCATGAATATTCTACTGACACTTTGTCGACTTCCGATTTCGATGTCGTCTTTGATTCGCCCCTTGTAAAGATGTAGTGTAGGCAATCAACAGAAGTAGATTGTACCAAATCATTGAAAATAGATTCAACTGTGTTCTTGCCGCATGTACCTAATGTAGAATAAGATATAAATGGAAATTGGCGTCCTGCTGATACAATTATGGATTCGAAAGAAGGCCCTGCTTGTTTATTGCGTTCAAAGAATGCATATCACGCGTCCTACTATCGTCGGTTAATTTGATTGAGATATATTGATATTCACTTGTTAAGCAGCATCGGACTAAGATCATACTTTAGGCAGACAAAAGACATCCACCAGTTGAGAAATACGAGTAGTAGAAAAGTATCCTTAAGTATTGCAGGAAAATTCTTGAGGTTTCCTGAGGGCAGTACCTGATCGAAAATGACTATTCACGTTATATTTGTTGAAAAAAACGTATTCGAGAAATTTAAATACACCCCACGTCTTTTAAACTGTTGAACGCCAAAGGATGGCCGTTGAGCTCACTACATATTTCTGACGTATATCACCCTCCAAAAATATCAAGCGGATTATGGCAGTTCAACAATAAACGTATCTATAGGAGAATATTTTAGACTTTGATGTTTCGGGGTTGTTTATAATTTTTGGACCACCAATCAGGCAAGCAGCTTTTCACAAGCTTTTTTGAATTGTTTGTATGTATGTATGTATCTCTGTGGGTATGTAGGTATGTATCTATTACAGCTATTAGCTGTATATATGGGTATCAAATGAAAGAGTTTTCTGAAAAAAATGCGATTAATAAAATGACGTCATTCTAATTTCAATATGGCAGATAACCCAGTATGGTGAATAAAGTTTTTATGGACAACGTCACTTTGAATCCAATGTGGTTGTTTCTATGCACCCCACTAATTGAACAACCCTATGAGGTTGCCAATCATTTCAATCATTATTTTCTCAATGTTGCAAGTGAAATGAACAAGAATCACCAAAGCACACTATTTGAATAATATACTCGTCCCCCATAATGGTTCACTTTTTCTGAGACCTGTTTGTAAATCAGACGTGGAAGTCATAGATACGAAATAAAAAAATGAAATATCTTCTGGGTATGATGGAATCCCGATCATATTATTCAAAAATAGTATAAACACTAAAAACTGTTGTGACCTATCTAATTGACTTGTCTTTAGAAAACGGTACTATTCCTGATAGCCTCAAAATTACAATCATAAAACTGTTATTCAAAAAGGAAATAAAAATGAAATTACCAATTACAGACCTACATTTTTTCCCCAGTCTTATCAAAAATTCTCTAATTTATAATGAAAGATCAGGTAAAAACCTAGATCTACACAATATAGGCAATAGATAGAAAACAATATGTTTTTCGATCAGAGAGGAGCATAGGTGGCGCTGCATTCGATCTGCTCAACAATACGAATATTATCATTGAAGGAAAATCCATACCACTTACTATTTTCTGCGATTTATTGAATGCATTCGATTGTGTAGACCATGCAATTCTTCTGGAAAAATATATTCATCATGGTATTCGTGGCACATCATATCAGTAGATTAAATCTTATTCAGAAAATCGCAAAGTGTATGTGGAAGTGCAAACACTGAACCGTACTTCTCTCTCAAACATTAGACCTGAATTCGGAATTTTGAAATATGGTGTACCTCAGTGATCTATATTAGGGCCTACTTTATTCTTGATTTACATAAATGACTTTACATTGCTTTTCAACGATGTCCTTCTTTCTATATGTAGATGATACAAGTACTCTTAATTCAAAAAGAAATATAGATGAATTGGTATTAGATTCACAAACTGCAATGAATGGCATTCTAATCTGTGTAATTGATGACTTGTTCATTTTGTGAAAATTCATGATCACTTTGATGAAATGAATGAAAATACTTCTGTCAAATTTCCACTAGTTATTTATATTTCTCGACCGGTTTCGGGTTTTACCCCATTATTGAATATAAACTAACATTTGAAATTTGAAAACGGGGTTATATAAGAAGTTCTTGGGTAAATTGTAAACAAGGTAGTTAAATGAACAAAGGTGCCAACTATGAAATTCAACACTGGAGATAATAGAAATTACCAGGGTAGTCAAACTTATAAATTCAAGAGTGGAGACCCACATAAATCGAGATGCTCGTTTGGGGGTGTATATCTCGGGTTCATGATTGATCTCTTTCACCGAGTCTGTTTGTACAAAGTATCTACAATGTATGATGATCTCAAAATCCTACACATATATGATGAAGAGAAGAAAATGAATTTGTTGAAAGCCATGGAAATTATTAAATCAATCAAAAACCCGAAATATATACCCCTAAACGAGCAACTAGATTTATGTAGATCTTTTGAATTTATAAATTTGATAACCCCGGTAAATTCTATAATCCCCAGTGTTAAATTTCATAGTTGGCACCCCTGTTAATTTAACTACCTCGTTTTCCAGTTTACCTACAAACTTCCCATATTACCCCGTTTTCAGATTTCAAATGTTAGTTTATACTTGATAATGGGGTAAAACCCGAAACCGGTCGTAAAAATGAAATAACTAGTGGAAATAAGACAAAAATGTTTTCATCAATTTCATCAAAGTAATGACATTCCAGATTAGTTCACAGCAAACAAGCTCCTGATCAATTTCAATGAAACAGTCAGTGTGATTATTCACCCAAATAAGTCTTGCGAACACCTTGAAATTTCACAAAAGATAGAGTATTGAAGCCAACTACAGAAACCAAATTCTCAGGATACATTCTAGATGAGAAGTTATCTAGTGCCATATATGTAATACAAACTATAAAAAATGAAGTGAGTTCCACAGTGCAATCTCTTATGGTGCCGAATTTTGAGGAAATTCGCATTTATTTTAAAAAAGAGAGCTATTCGTGCTTTTTTGAGACTCTAAAAACATTTTCTGGAGTTGAAAATATTTTCACTGGCCAATATGTACATATTCACAGTAGAAATAGCTGCATTCAAAAGAAAACCGCACAGGCACCGCTCTTAGGGCGCCTTAAGGATTCTCTTGTAGTGCTTGTGTTTTGTCGGTATAGAAAAAAAGAAAATAAAGTGTCACAAAATTTTCTGACATCCACAATTATAACATTCGTAACAAGGATACTTTCTTGATACCATAATTCAATTATGAAGTGAATCGAAAAGCTCCATTATCGGGAGCCAAAGTTCTTGACAAATTACCTATTTCGTTCGAAAATATAACTTCAAATTCAAAAAATTGTTGAGAAAACTTCTACAGACTAAAGTGTACTATTATCTCAATGAATTTTTTGACGACTATCTTCAATAGATTCTACCATCAAGTAAAGAAATGGAAAAAAAAATTTGACATTTTTGAAAGTATGATTCAGTTATAATATGTTGCAAACTTTTGTATGACCAAAAAAAAATAAACCTTTTTGTTTCTCTTATGCTCTTCGAGCGAAACTTTCATTTTCAACTAAATTATGTATGTTCATGAATGTAGTTTCTTGGGAAATAAAACTTGTCTTGTCATTATACAATTCATAACAAAACTTTTCAAACTTCAATTCCTGCATCGATTTGGATGGAAAATAAAAAAAATGTCTTCAACTGATTTGCATTACCTGTCAAATTTCAATTTTTTCAAAAGTGGGTTTATTTCTCTAAATTTCGAAAAAAGTTGTATAAGTTCACTTCATAAAATATATTTAACGATAGGTATTTTTTTGTGGAGGAAAATCAGGTTTTCATCGACCTTCTTTGGGTATTTTCACGTTCCAAAATCAGATTATGGATGGTAAAAATACCCGAAGAAGGTTGATAAAATATATATTTTTGAATAGGTGGTTGGTATCCAAAATTTTATTACATTATAATTAGGACAAATATATTTGTCATTAAAATCTACATTGAATAGAAATTTCAATTAACTTTCCGTGACAAAAAACTCGTAATTTTATGAACGAATTGAGTGTTTTTTTATAATATTGTTCACATTTGCTACTGAAGAGCCGATGAGTGTTACGGCGAAGCATCGGATGTCTAGCAGTGAGAATGACAGTGTTTCATGTAAGTGAAATTTTACTTCTTTCTTTGATTATTTTGTGTAGAAAACCTGTGAATAATATCTAATTCGATTCTATACGAATGTTTGGAATACAAACGGAATAGAGAAATATGTTTTTCTTATAATTCAGCGTTCATATAAAAGCATTTGTTTCGGAAGTATTTTTCTTTCGTGTAATTCAATGTTAATATGAAAATAGTTGTTTTGGAAGAGCTTTTTCTTCCAGTTTGTGCCTGAAAGTTACGTCTTTGCATGATCTCCACATCCTTGTATGGAGTTAATTTTTGAAATTGATTGCTTCCTTCCTTTCTTTGGAAGATTCCCACATTTTTTCTATCAAGATGGAGCACTAGAAAGCCAAAAACTCTCTTTCCCAAAAAAGAATCACTCCTAAAAACATAACCCCTTAAAATTTTCACGAAATTGTTTTAAACAAGCATAAGAATTAAGCATTCCATTACAAGAAGCATCTTGGAGAAGCATACATATTGTTTTGTTATTTCATTCAATTCAATAACAAGAAGCAAGTTGAAAAAACATTAAAAAATATTTCCTATTTTTTTTTCAATTTATGCAATTTCAAATTTCACAAAGCTGACATATAAATGAGTCTGACATAAAGATTTTAACTTTATTATTATGTAAAAATATAAGTTTTTTACAAATTATAAATTTTTAATGGGATATACTCCTTTTCCCTTTGTAATCCATGTATTATTTTTGGTTTTTGTAACAACCAATATATTTTAAAACGAACTGACAATTCAGTGATTACGTTTAACGTTTCAGAGTAATGAATCTGATCACCTGATATTTTCAAATAGAAACACTTTCCGAAGATTACCAAGTGAAAAGAGGAATTTTATTAGACATAGAAAAATGCAATCAAATTCGTGAATGAAGTGTGAAGTTTTGAAATTGTGAATCAGTCAAAATTATTTTTGACAAACATATTTGAGTTGATTTGTGAAAAAAAGTGTTTTGATTTATCAAGATGAGAGTATGATCCATTCCGATCAACGTTCCTATAACATTTTTCTCCCTTGCACGAACTTATGTTTATATCTCCCACCGAGCATCATCTAAAATGTTAATGAACTGCCAAAAAATATTCTTTTCAATAGGAAGACTCAACAAATTGTTTCTGGTCTGGATTTCTAGCCACACTGGGCTGGAAAATAATAAAGCTGATGACTCCCTCTCTATAGATGGCGCTGCAAGCTTCGATTTCATTTGATCAGAACCTGTTATTGTCTTTGCTTCAGGCTTTGCCAAACATTGAACACCTGAACTGTAAGAAGAAATTCAGACTTCTGGCGAAATCTACCAGGGTTGGTCCATTCCATGTCATTTAGGTTAGGTTAGGGTAACTTCAGAGTATGTTACCTAGCAATAATTAGACTAGAACAGGGAATACCTAAGATATTTGATAGGTTTCCTTACAGGCCACTTGGACTTTCGGAAGACAGCGTGTGCAGTCTCTGTTTGGAAGATGATGAAACAACAGAGCACATACTTTGTACCTGCCCAACTGCATACCAAATCGGGTTTCCAGAGTTAAGTTTGCCATCTGACCTAAAATCACCAGATAAACTACTCGGCTTTGTCAAGAAGCTGTACTTATTTTGCTGAGTTTGAATAGATGGTATGAGCTACAATGAATTCTTGCGGGTTCAGTGGAGGGCCGAAAATACTCATTCATTTTGGATCTAACCTTACCTAACTTGAAATGTTTTAGAAAATGTTCGATTCATTACATACTTTGGGTAGAAAGATGAAATTAGTTTGGCTTAACAAAAAATCCCCTATTCATCGAAACGATAGGTATGACTGCCGTTTCTCTTATAATGTGGTAACATCGTTATGATATTCTGAACCGTAACAGATATGAAGACGATTAAATAGAAAAAGGTAAACATCGCGGTACAATGGCCAAAGAAAATTCACAGAGAATTTCGCCATTCTTGAGTTATACGGGGAAAACTAGAAATTCTGTGTTTGGTTTTTACTGATAGAATTATCATTTCAGAAAATGTAAAACAGTGGCAAAGGCAAGTTTTATCGTATTCAGAATGTATTATAACGATGTAGCATTAAATCTTTCATTAAACGTTTCGTGTCCACATAAACTTGTTGACCCAAAATACGGACCTGTTTCTTTCATTGAAATTATTGATAATATTGATGAAGCGATAAAATCACAACTCAGTGGTATACCACACTATTTTCTTAGCAACTAGCATCATCAGTGACATAAATTTTCAATTACTTTCCTGACGTTAGTTCTATTGTAATACAAAACGTATTCAACTACTGGCATACCTCAGACATTACATAATAATTTCGACTAGAAGTTATCCCAAATCAACGAACATTCTTTTTTTTCCTTTTTGGAAGTGTTTGTAGTACAGTCATCCTTGTTTCGAGGACGATTTCCCCTGAATCACTTTTTATACCGAAAATTTTTATAATTATCAATCGTGGAAGTAACGAAAATATTAGTTTTTGGTCAAAATATGATTATTGTGTAATTTGGTACAATCAAATGGCATCTCATTTCATTACCCATTTTTGAACGCACAGGCTTTGCTTAGTTTCTATGACAGAAAAAATAAATGAGTTGTTGATATCTGTTAAGGACTGTCAGACGTTTATATACTCGGTTACATATTGAAGATGTATTCAAACGACGAAAAGACTGGTATGCTATTTACTCGTGCAAAATCTACTAGAAATCTTTTTTTGACAAGAATATGAATGTATGGTGTATCCCGTCGTATTCCGGACATTCAAGTGTTTAGACGATCAGAAAGAAATTTGAGAAGACTGTGTTGAATTTGACAAAAATGAAACTAGAAATTGTATTGTTATTGGAAATGAGAGGAACCCAATAAATATTTCAAGTAAGCAAATATTATCTTATAAAGAATAACGAAGTGAAAATAAAACTTATTTTTTTCAGTATTGGTCAGTTTGAAAAATATTTCTGATCATGATTTTTCTTCACGAAAAATTCCCGACTAAATAGAATTTTTGTAACATCTACCTAAAATATTTCAAGAACTAAATATAGATGCTATAGGGATTTCGGAAGGAGAGTACGATTTGCGATTTGTGGAAATAAGGGAGTTCGAAATATTTGTAAAAAAATAATATGGACAGACGAATCAAAATTCACAAACAATGGTTGGTTTCAAAAACACATCCATCATAAGTGGAATGATACAAATGAAGATATAAATGAATATTTACATAGAGAAACCAATTTCCAGGAAAAGTTCGGAACGAATGTATGATTGGTAATTTTGGGAACAAACATATGATGCCCTTTCTTTATCGATGAGCGTTTGAATAGCAAAATATTCCAATGAGCTTGATGGCCACTAAGATGGAATGCCACTGAACATCCGCTGTGAAATACAATATTTTCAATCAAACGGTATTCGTTTCCATAATACAGCAATAGTAAGGTAATATTCAGATGCAATATTTCCATCAAAATGGATTTAAAACAGTGGACCAATTGTCTGGCCATCTCGATCCCCAGACCTTACTTCTTTAGATTTTTTTGCCTAGGGTTACATGAAGGATAAAGTTTTTTCGACACCTAGAACATATATCAACCGTCTCGAACAGAAAATAAGACATGCATGTAATGGCATTACACCCATCATGGTACAAAATTGCCGTAGAAACTGCATAGACAGACAACTCATGTGCATTCAACAAATAGGTCGTAAATTCTAGCATTCAATGTAGTGTGATATGTGGAATTCATTTTCTTTATTGGTTTTATTTTTCCCACAAAAATTCATTATACAATAAATTGTTTTTCTGCTTGATTGTTGTCACTGATTATGCTACTTACTTTAAATGAAACGCTATTTAAATATCAACTGTGATATACCACTGAATTGTGACTTTATCGCTTTATCAATATTTTTAAGAGATGAGAAAGGTCTGTATTCCAAAACAAAAACAGCATTTTGAGTTTTCCCTATATAACTCGAGGGGGGTGAAAATCCCTGTAAATTTTCTTTGACCATTGTACTGTTCCACACGATAGTTACCTTTTTCACCATTTAATGATTTTCATATCTGTTACGATTAGAATATGGCAATGTTACCACATGTTAAAATAAACGGCTTGTATATATTTTTTCAAATCTGCAATTTCCAGGTCATTATGACTTTTTCGCAACTTTTTCAAAACCGAGTCTACATCATGTACATTTGCTTCAAATTGTGTATGAAAATTATCTTTCTTATATAGGTGGGCAAATAAAAACTGAACCGGGGCTGATTTTTCATAGTTGGCATTTGAAAAATATCGCTCTGGTTCGTCAATGTTTTTTGAGAGATACAATTTCACGCAGAAAAATAGACCAACCAACACAGTCGCCATAAATTCCAGCCCACACTCTCTGGTTCCCAATATGTGTATGAACTTCACGGTTTGGGTTTTCGTCAGGTCAATTCCGACAGTTATGATAAATCCTGTTTAAAAAAATCTAGCGTCCACCTGTAAGTCATTGAACAACAAATTCAGGTTATTCACTAAACAATTATCAAGTTGCAAATATTTATCAAAATCAAGCATTATCATTCAATTCGTGCCCCAAATGAATTTCATATGTATAATTCATTGGATTTTAAAATTATTTGAATGCTCGTTCGGCTTATGTCAGAAATCGTACCGTATGCCGGGTGTCAACGAATCTATTAGACAAGTCATAATTTCTAGACTATAAGGTGTATCAAAATGAGATATAGTATGGATAAATGGTATGTGAAGAGGAGAGTTTTCACATATTTTTCACTTTCCGGTCACTTCTGGTTTCACCGAAAATGGCTCCGGTTCTAAATGTTTAAATAAAACACCCTGTATATTGTAAGATTTTTGGATTTCTGAGACAAGTATGAAACAGAATCTGACATTTTCGAAAGTTTTTACGCCTACTCAATTTTTTCAACAAAAAATGTAAGTGCATCGCTGAAATTGTTAGTTAATTTTGTTAAATTTGTTGATGCAATCGTAAATAAATTAGTAACGTTAGATCCGTCAAAAAATTCTTTTTTTGGAAAATGCTTACAAAAGTAAATGAATTATTATCCATGAAACACTTGACAAAAGTAAATACATTATTATCAAGTATGTTCCTAAGTAATATATAATTTATGTTCTTATTTGTAATCCAATCGCAAATGAATTAGTATCCTTAGATTCGTCAAAAAATCCTTTTTTCGGAAAGTGCTTGTAAAAAAATGGTTGCCATTCGAAAAATAATAGTGAGACACGAAAATGTAATTTTGCCAACTTATTATTCATATCTAACATACTAGTCACAAAAACTCCGGGATTGTAATTTTCTGTCTGGACTGTCCATTATCACATAAATTAGCGGCATTCAGATCTATGATACGTAGAGCATATATGATTCAATCATCAGAGGAGGTTTTTCAAAGAGAAATGAAAATCATAAAGCAGATACGATATAACAACCATATTCCCGCCAACTTAATTTAAAAACTGATCTCCAATAAGAAACAAAATTGATCAAGAACGAACTATACCTAAATTATGAAGAACGTAAAAAAGCTGAGAAATATGCTAGCATAAGCTATTCGGGAAAGCCCTCCGAAAACATAAAGAACTATTTCTCAAAACTCAACATAATTACATCTAAGAAGTGATCGGTAAACCACCAGGAGTCACTTGGAAAATGGCTTTCGCAATCAGTTGTCTAAAAATCCACTTGAGTGAGCAAATTGCATTCGAAATTGAATCAGAAAGAAAATAATTAAACGGTGAATGTATCAAATGCGGTAAAAATCCCTTTCCAATCGATCTAATAATAAATGATCATTCGCAGAAATGAGGGAGACCTCTAAAAACGCCAAATAATGCTATGCCTGCGAAGATAATGACCCCAACCATTATCAAATGGGGGCTAGAGTAACATTCGTGAGTAGATGAGTAATAGTGTGACGTAAGCTAATTCTGATATACATCCGCGTTTCTTCTAATTTGACAGCCTCAGGCAAGGTGAGAAAGTTTTGGTATGGTCATTGACGGTTTAGGAATTGTAATCGATAGTCGACTCAGAGGATTTATAAACTCATTAAAAACGATTCCGGTTCTCGGGACAAATTCCTTATGAGCAACGAACCCAATTCGCCGCCTATTTTTTGGTGAAATTATAAGGATATCAAATTGATCATACTCTTTATAGAATCCTTGAATCCACGCGCATATAGTATTGAAATTTTTTGTGAGAGCTACGAGACATTAATAGCTTTATTGCCATTTGTGTTTGGGATATTATTTAATGAATATGGTAGAAATAAAGTAAGTAAAACGAAATGTTTTATGTTGAACGATTTTATTAAAAAACAAAAAGATAATAATTATGTGGATAATGTACTAAAAACTAAAAAATAATTCAGGAGGTCCTATGTAGCAGTCGTCACACCACTTTCCTCAGCAATCTTCGGAATTGATCAGATGAAAAAAATAATAAAATCGTTGGGCGTAGTATAACCTGAGTAAATATGTAAATAATACGTATCTGCATCTTCTCACTCTACGTTCATCACTATGAAACACAATTATATGACTGAACAAAAAAAGAAGAGTACTTGTTGATGTCTATTGGAATTTCTAACTGTAAAATAAATAAAAATAATCAAAATAAACTATAAAGACTCAAAATGTTACGAATTAGAAAAAAATTTAGCTGTGAAATCATCAAAATCATCTTTAGGAAGAAAAACTGTGCCTGTTGCTGAAAACTGCAAACTTGCAATTAGAAGAATAGTACATATATTTGATTTTGAGAAAGAAATACCGACCATCGGCAAAATAATGGGGGTCTTGAGAGAAGATTAAAGTAGGTCTCCAGTAATAGGCAGAAAGAAATTGTGGAAACCTTCAAAGGAATCAAATTGCAGCTGGGGAAAAAGCAGAAAATCGCTCTCAATCGAAAATTATAAATTTATTTGCTGGAGGAGCCATTACCTAAGACAGATAAGAGAGTTTCGACGTGAGGATAGGAAGATTTATTATTTGGGCGAAACTTGGTTTCGCCCAGATATACCGTTGAAAAAATGTAGCAAAATAAAAACGATACAAGTTCACCTCAAGCATTTCTAGAAGGATCGAGGTTGACTTCTGGAAAATAAAAGTGACTGATTATTTATTAGCAACATTGGAAGTGTTGATGGTTTTGTTGATGGCGGTTTATTGATGTTCGCGTCAAAGTATTCTGGCAATTACCATGGAGAGATAAATATCACAACTTTTGTCACACGCCGGTCCTAAGAAATCATAACAATATATTTCTCGTCAATTGGACTGCTCATTTAAAAAACAACCAGCTTCCGAGTCAAGACCAAGATAGACTGACAGCGGAGAGCGAGAAAAATTACCCCGTGCCATAAAACGACTGGTTCGAGTAAGACGCTCATTTTGTTTGGAGTTCTACGTAACCTTCTTCCCTCATGAATGCCATGGTCTTCTTATAAGCATATCACCTAGTGTAAACAGGTAACTTTATGAGAATAATTGTTTTTGGCCTGGGACATTTGAATAAAATATTTTTTCTCGATGGTAAGCAAAACATATAAAAATCACGGGGCATAAAACCGAGTCTCCTTCAAGGCTCGGCCTACCAGTCCTGGAGTAGCACACCTGAGGCGCACAAGCCATTCCGGTTTCCAGAAGCATCACAGCTTTTGGTTATCGAGCTGGGGAACTTTGCCGCGTTCCTATTTTATGGTAAAATGGAACATCCATTTTGAGGATTCACTTCTACTTTTCGATGATTTTGGTAACCGCAGTTTCCTCACAGCCCCTTACGACTCTGAAAAATGATTCCTCACAGCCTCCTACCGACTCTGAAATATGTAATATGAACTGGCAGACCAGAACATCCAGAAGGATACAAAATAATATGTCCAGGGGGATCCAATGACTAATGTCCATTAATATAAAAATCATTCATGTATAAAATATCAACCCAATAAATGGATCAATTCAGAAAAAAGACATAAAAATTACGTTTCTCCTCAGGATTGCATTATAAATTTCCAACGTTTCAGGTAACTGTCCTTTGTCTCTACCACGCATGGAGTAAATGCAGTCATTTCATAAATTCACCAAATTGTCTCTGAAAAAAATTCATTATTCTGAATACAGCAGTCATACAAAGGAAATCAAATAATTCTGGCATAGGTACATTTTAAAGTTTTTAGCGTACACAGGAATGAAATAATAATTTAAAAGCTGCAATATTGTCAAATCTTTTGGGTTTCTAAAAATGAATCCATATTGAATAGAACTGGCCGCTATACCGTTGCTTTCTCAAGCGTTAATACATTACAAGTATCAACGCTTGGGAAAGTTAATGTATAGTGAAAGACACGCGGTTTTTGCAAAACTCTTTATAGTGAAAATCATACAATAAACTGTTTTATTGTATTAATGAGTTATAAATCCATATATTTTAAGAACTTTAGTTTACATGTGGGTAGAAAAAGTCAATCTACTGTCAAATATTACTCCAAAATCTTTATTGATATTTCTTCTTACTAGAACCACATTTTCCTCAGTTACTGAAAAATTATATCAACAGCTTTTCTAAAAAATCTAATAATTGAACAAATTCAATTTAAACTTATTATCTAAACACCATTTTAATGAAATTTAGATTATCATGAAGCTCAAATACAATCATCACGAGTTCGAATTCGTGTAACCATTCTGAACTCATTAGCATAGCATATTAGTCTTTGACAGTTGATTATATTATTCAACATCATTCATCATACCACAAAAACAGTAAAGGCCCTAAAGTAAATCCCCGAGGAACACCTGAACTAACCTAAATTAACTCTGACATGTATTTTTCATATTGGGTTTTTTCTGTTAGGTAGTTCTTAAGTAGAGACAATGAACTACTAGATTTTAAATATATTTTTTCACTGATGAACCTTTGAAATTAGATAATAATCGCATCCCAAGTTTCAATTGGGACATTTCAGCTTTAACTTTGAAACATCTGAATTTCTCCGAGAGTTTTCTACTATTTGTTATAATGATGGATAAATAGAAAGCCAAAAGGGTTTTCTTCAAAAAATTATTTTATAGATATTTATTGAGAACATAAAAAATTTACTATCAAATTATTTCGTGTTAGAAATCACACATTAAAAGTTTCGGCTTCAGAAGGTGGTCGTTCCCATGGAAACAACAACTGGATACCGGGAAAACTTATTTCAAATGTATCATGTAACCTATTCTAGAAAACAATGAATGCAATGAATCAAACAAAAACTGAAAATATATTTATGTTATTGTAATTTAGCGGAATGAAGGTTGATATTTCTCCTCTGGGTCTGCGACTGTCTACACCTTCACAAAACCTAAGAATGATTTTGATCATGTGCAATTAGTTTCCTCTCATTTGCTCCATACGTGATCTGACAGTCATCACATAAATTTGTTTAGGGCCACGCCCCAATATTTTCCACAAATCCTTCGACATCTCCAAATGAGCGTCTCAGGTGAATTTTTCATCAAGGATAATATACTCGTATACCAAGATATTTTACCTCTGCTGCAAAATGAATACGTCCACCATTGAGGAAGAGTAGAGTAAAACCACCCAGATTCCTCATCCTAGTGAAGGGGACTATCACCGTTTTGCTGGGGTTAGAGGTACTGATGTACTTACCTAAAGAGGTTGGTTCAATAAATACTTTTCGCAGTGACCTAATTATTGATAATCATTGAATTTTTTTTATAATTTTTCAACGACACATATTCCACATGACAGTCACCGTTAATTTGAATTTATTGTTTCAAAACTAATCTTCTCAAATTAAATATCGTGAGATTTTAACATCATCCTCAATATTCAGTGAGATTATTTATGTTTGATTCTCAGCAATGAAATTATCTATTATTTCATCTCTCTCAAAAAAAGCCACTTGTTTATTATAAGGTTTTGAAATGACTGGAGGTAAACTGTTTCATGTCTATCATTCATTTTTTTAGCAGTGATGAGGTTTAAATCTTGCATAAATCATTCAATATCTGGAGCTGTGATGACTATGTATATAACACATTTTTTGAACCTGACCTATTCAAGCATCCCAGGCATTTCTATTTGCGGAACTAAAATTATCATAATAGCTTCATTAAACTGTATCCACATCGTTCCCAAAAATATGAGCAATGAAGTTAATATAAATTATACGAATGAAATAAGTATCACCATTAAAAACACATCAATGGTTATCACTGGTTTTTATTTCAGCAAATATTTCGACCTATACTAATGTAATAAATCTTGAAACAATATCTTCTAATTTCGCAATCCCATGAATGAAAAATTCCGCTTTATTCCTCTGACGTATATCTTTCTTACTATTAATTCCTGTCGTGAGATCCGCTAATATAAGATTAATTATATAGGTAAGAAAGCAAGAGCGTGCAGATTTTCATTTCCAAGGTAACTGACCAATCAAAAAATAAATTTCATTGATATAGCTCATCTTCTGGAATCGACTAACACTAAATGATTTAACGGTGTAAAAGAGCTAATAATCAGAGACCTCAAATATAGTAAGTAATATTTTCTTATCGTCAAAATAAATAAAACTGTATTACTTCACTCACAAAACAATTGAAATACATGTTTTCCAACCTCTGCGTAAAGAATGAACCTCTGTAATAACAACTTCAATCTCCCAAATGATCATAGATCAGTTGTTCTACTATCTGTGAATCGATAATAATGCATCAACATAGTTCTTGAAGTTAATGGAAAATTCTAGAAAGAAAATTTTTATAAGAATTCATGGTCCGAAAAATTACATGGAGTTAATGAAAGTGAATGAAACAAAAATGATTTACTCCTAAGTATGAAGTATTGCGTTTTTGTAAAACTGATTAGTGGAAATCTCAGAATAAAGTGTTTTCTGAATACGTTAGTTATGGATTTTCATCAAGTATCGGCCAATTCCATCATACATCCTAAGTATGAGTTAGGAAATATCATTTCATAGATTGAAAGGGAAATATTTTCAGGGGAGATTAATTTTTGAGGAAAAACTTTTTTGAACCTGCTTTCTTTCTTCCCCCAGGAGTTTCCGCAGTTTTTGTAAAAAGATGGGGAAGTAGAATGCCAAAAACTTTTTGCACCCCATTCATCACATTTCATTACTGCTTTGGTACAATAAAATAGAAAAAAGTAATAATGAATATCGATGGAAAAACTTCAAGGAGATGAGTGGATCATCGAGAACCTATCTTAAACGACTACTCTTTTTTTCGAGTATTGGATTATACTGTTGCACCCCTACGAACGACAACCCGCAGAAGTTGAAACTTGGGCGAGCTAAGGACTAACGAGGTCTTACCTTTTAACGTGTGATTCCTAACACGGGTTGGATGATAGCAAGTGAAAATTCGATCGTTCAGACTGCGGTTCGAACCACCGACTCACACAGCAGTCGATCGAGTGAGTGCACAAATCACCCACGTCGAACCGACCTGCTACCGACCTACCTTAAAGAATTACTTTCAATGTCAAACTAGAGTAAGGATTTTGGGTGAAAATACTAGTATTCAACTCTTCATCAGCAATAGTTAGAATATTCTGGAATACTATTAACTCAAGGGTCATGTCATGTATGTATGTTGAATGATGTCATAGGATTAAATTCAGGAAAAAATTCTCACCACTAGAAACTAAACAAATCCGGTTTTTGAATTTCTCCATTGAACTCTTGAAAAAATGTTTTTTTATGTATTCCAATCTTCCGAAAGTTTTCCATTTTTCTATATTCTAAGAGAGACTTAGAAACTCAAAAACTTTTTTTAAATTTTTAATTTTTAGAAATTTAAACAAAATTCTTTAAAAATTATGGAGAATCTCCTTCATTGCTTCACTACTACGACACTGGATCGTACATAACCTAGGCCATTGCATCAGAATGTTAGTGACTTGCCAATGCTTGGGATGGAGAAAGGCTTTATAAATTAATGAAATCCGAGATAGAAATGAAAATGATTGGTTTTTATTTCTCATTATAAAAAATCATTCAAATGACATCATCAAATAATTTCATCTGAAATTACTTTTTGGTGGCTTGATGAGCGACATGAAAAGTCATCAGAATTCAATGAGGAACAGGTCAAATGGGGTTATTACAATTTCCGAAATTGTTAATATAATATTTACCCGTTGAAACAGGTCGCCCCACTGACACAATCTTAAAATAATGACATGTACTTTTGAAATGTCGCACCTACTTCAAATCATCGGTCTAGATCCGATAATGTGGTTTTATCACAAAATCTCCGAACAAATATTCAACGCGTGTATTCTGTGATAGTTTCGTCCTCTGGTATTTTTATCGAAATATCCCACACTGAGTATTTATACATACTTATGTTGTTTATTTTGGTGGAATCCAATCTAAAATTATTTCAAAAATGTATTTTGAATCGTCATAATGAGTAGGTGTTGCTAAAAATATTGCATAAGTCATACACCTATCTAGCCCGCTGGATAAATATAAAACTACGTTTGTTACAGTTTTATAAAGGTAATAAAATAAACGGAATCCAAAATAGCTGTTGTGGAACTCCCATTAATAAATCATTGTAATAACATAAATGACCCAAATATTCGAAATTTGTATTCTGGTTCGTAACAATACACTAACGAGGAGATGGAAAGATAGTTCGCACAAAGAAAAACACTTTAGAATTTGCCATACCTTTTTTTGACATAAGAAAATATACCAGTTGCATTTAAACCAGAATCGATGAAGATTTACATGATGAAGACAAAGTCTGGAATCGACAGTCTGGAGGTACGTTTGTAGTTATTTCATTACTACTCAGCATATGACGTTTGGAAAATATCAAATAAGTCTTCAGTCTTTGAAAATATTTCACTTCAGCATATACCGGGTGATTCTCTGAGGTGGCTCACCCCTATAACTATTTCATTATTGGAGATAAAAAAACGAAATATGAGGGTTGTGTATTATAGTTCAATTTACATTTTTTG
>WOGR01002132.1:0-18114 GCA_015342045.1 Leptinotarsa lineolata | reverse complement strand
CTCTACATGACTGCCTCCATTTTAGTCCTGCAACAATTCCCACAGCAAATTTTTGCAGAGCGAAAACACGTGACCAAGAGGTACATGTACCTCAGTCAAGAATACCATATCGCAGATGGCACTTGATGTTTGCATAATAAATGATTAATAATATATTTTCGTGACAATGATTTGATAAGAACTTTAACACATAACAATTTTTTCTTAACTTTTTACAAAGTATATCGATGTGTGATTCCCAGCTATTTTATAGTCGATTGTTAGTCCATATATATCCATATGTATCCCATATAATGCTATATGGGATACTCCATCTTTGGAATTATACAAAATGACTAATAATATGACTTTGAATCATTCAATATTCTTCGAAAAAGCAAAATTCGTATATAAATTGTTTATAAATCTCCTGGAAAGTATGTTCGACTATAAGAAAATTCTAAATTGCATGATCATAATTCAAAAAGTTCCAATTATTTTCACCTTAATGTAATATATACCACCAAAGGAAAGAATAGTCCCATTTGAAATTGTTTGAAAGTTTTCAATAAATTACCTGAAAAAATAAAAAATCTAAATTAGTTCATGTATTTTCCTAAAATATCAAAACAAATTTTTCAGTTCAATGATGATCATCAAATTGAAATCAGTTGAATGTTCATATTTCCTCATTATCAAAGGTTGCTATTAATTTTTGTTAACTTCTCTATACCAGTATAATCCTGCCTGAAAGTTTTATATCGAAGAATCCCACATTTTTTTGTATCAAGATCGAGTCGTAGAAAGCCAAAAACTTTCTTTCCAAAAATAAAAAAATTTCCAATAATTCAATCTTCATATGAATCCAAGAATTATATTGAATAAATTCAATAAAATCAATATATCTAGTAGATTCAATATATCAAAAAAACTAATAACTCGGATAAATTGAATATCTCCAATATTTCGAATAACCTGGCAGAGTTATAGCACAAAAAAACATAGAAAGACTGTTGAAAAAAAGTGTTCTGAACAAATTTTGAAAAAAAATTAATTCAGAAAATGATTTGATATTATATACTTTCAAACTAATATTATATACCTTGAAATGGTTGAAATACTTCTTTGATGATCATCAAAACTTCAGCAAAATCATCAATCGAGACAAGTAAGAGCGGTGAATCTCCCCTTACGAAGACGAGACTGCCGACAAGATTTGTCCTGTGGTTCACTGCAGCTTTCACTGTAAGGCATCTAGTAAATAAGAGCCCAAAATACATTCATGATTCAACACCAGACAGCGATGTTTTACAGGGTTGACAGGCCAGGCCGTGCGATAGCAGGAGGCGCGACCCTTCTTGTGAGAACCGACCTCATGCAGCACGAGAACAGAAAACTGGAACTTCAGCTCGGCGAATCAATCGCTGTCAGAGCGAGGTTAAGGCGTTACGAACAACTTAGGATCTCGACCAGAAATGTGGAAATGTTCCTCGACCACCACCCAACCGTGGCCATAGGCGACATCAATGCAATTTCGCGCGAATTGAACTGTAGCAATGAAAATCAAAGAGGTTGGGAGCTTGTCAGGCTCCTAGAGAACTTTGAAGACACCTCGGTAATTTCTCCAGAGGCTCCAACACATTATCCCCTAGTGGGCTAAGTCCCAGACATACTCGACATCGCCACCTCAGAGACGGACTCGCTAGACGAAGGTTCATCTGACCACAACCCTATTTTATTCGGAGAAGGAATAGGTGAAGGGAAGCCAGAGAACTTAACGAAGAGGATCATCGACTAGAGTAAATTCCAGCACACCGGCCACGACACGATAAGAGACATCCCTCGCATCGAAACGAAGACTGACTTGGAGATCGCCAAAACACGGCTATAACAGGCGATCCTGCAGTCTATGGAGCGAAACGCTCGGATCGTCCCAGCCACGCGCTTCAATCTACACGACCAGATAACACCGGAAGTAATGGAGCTCATCAGGATGAGGAGACACCTGAAGAGAAGATACCAACGGACACTTGATTCAGAGCATGGACAGAATTGGCGCGGTGGTAGTGCGCCAGACTCACGATCAGAAGGTCGTGGGTTCGATTCCAGTCTCGACCGGACATTTTTCTCAAGAGAATTTATCTGGTTGAAGCTGGAATGATTCTGCAACCATGTTAGGAATTACACGTTAAAAGGTAAGACCTCGTTAGTCCTTAGCTCGCACAAGTTTCCCTACTTTTGAGAGTTGTCGTTCGTATGGGGGCGACAGGTGATTAACGGAAAAACAGATTTTGAACAATTTTTATTTTAAACAGAGCTGGCAGAATTCTGCGGCAATAACTGAGTGCACTTCGAGACCAAGAAATGGACAACCCGCCGAGTAGAACTCAACACTGAAGATCAGTCTGTATGGAAAATGCAGAAAGTCCTGAGGATAGGCCGCCGAAAACCATGCCCACCAATACACGATGAGCAAGGTATCGTCTACACCGATCAAGAGAAAGCGGAAGCATTCGCTGACAATTTCGAAAGACAATGTAGAGAAAATGATGTCTCCATTACAGACAAGGCGGCAGAAAATATTGAGCAACAAGTCGAACATACGGTGCGCAGAATGAGACGACAACGAAGGAAAGACGCTCAACATCTGAATACCGCATCCTCCAAGAAAGTCAGAGGCATCGTAAGAGGCCTTGCTACCCAGAAAGCCCAGGCCTGGATCAAATCCCGAACCGGGCGCTGAAAGCCCTTTCCAGGAAGGGTTGAACGGTAATGACGAACATCGTTAACACTATACTCCGACTACAATTCTTCACTTACCCGTTCAAAGAGGCCACGGTCATTATGATCTCGAAGCCTAACAAGAATCTCACTTTCTCCGACAATCATCGGCCGATAAGCCCCATCGATGAGCAAGGTGGCAGAACGCGTCATACTGAAAAGGCTAGAGGACCAGACCGACGAACTTAGAATTCAACCGGGTGATCAGTTCGGTTTTAGGTCAGAACACATTACGGAATTCAAGTCCTGAGGTTGACTGTGCGATTGAAGGTTTCAACCTGGGCAAAGTTCACCACACCGGAGCGATATTTCTAGACATCTCCAAGATATTTAATAGAGTCTGGCACAACGGACTTGTGGCCAAAATGACAAATTTTAGCTACTCGAGACCACTGAACAGGGACGACCCCAGATTCCGCGAGAGGAACAAACACAGGAGGCCGACAAAGCAGAACCAGGGACCACCTCCGAGAGTCACTGTCTGGCGGTTCCGGTAAGCATAAAAAGTTTCTTACAATTTTCACAGACACACACATATTCCGGTCTGAAACACACACATTAGTCTGCAACATACAGTTAACTACAGGGGACCACCATGCGCACCCTACACACAGTAGAATCACATTTCGCAAATAATCAGATAAAGGCTGACTTCCGACCATGAGAGGTTAGATTTCAATCTAGCTGATGGGCCAAGCAACAGGTTGGGGACCACTCGGAAGTGAGTGGGGGTGGACGGATGATATTTTAGCGTTCGCACACAGGAACAGTGTGGGTTTCATCTAAGGGCACTCAACCACCAGAGGGGGGCATGATAATACATTTGTGGTTCAGTCTAACACAACTAACGAGACTTATGGTGGGGGTCGAATCTTCCAAACAGAAGACGTTGCACAGATGTCTGATGCTTTTACATCGTCACTCCGCGCGGCATATAGCTGAGTTTTTTTGTTGTTTTCCCGTCAGATATCTGCCACTCTTCCCTTTTAAATCGTAGGTCTCGAATGAGAGGCAAGAGTTTGGTGCTTCTACCTGCACTTGGACACTTCATATATACCTACAGTGTGATCAAACTCAAGTCGGCTTTTTTGCTAACATATTTATTATTGAAGACACAAGCTCGGTTAAATTAATAAGAAAACTAGTGTTTAACGTGGTAGGTACAAAAAAACAATTGAATATTGCGTTTTCGATTTCTTTCAAAAAATATATTTCTCAAAATGAGGCACCCTCTATATTTCGACCTTATTCGATTGCCAACTCTTTTCTGAACTCAAAAGGCTATTTTTTACATTGAAAAGTTCCGATCGACAACTAGTCTCTCATTTGGGTGATGAAAACCAGTACCTATATAGTACACAGTAAAGTATACAAACATTAATATATATTGCATATACAGTTAGCATTTTGTTACCCGTGGTTCCTTCAAGGGTAACAAAATGCTTACTGTATATGCAATATATATTTATGTTTGTGTACTTTTTGTAAATGAGAACAAATCGAATTTTGAAGATGACAAATATAGACATGAGTATTCCACCAGACAGAAATCCAATTATATTGTATCTAAATATAGACTGAAAAACACAGAATATGGGCCGCATTACACATCAATTAAATTCTTCAACTATTTACCCTTGATTATCGAAGAAGATCGGATAAGACAAACTTTTAAAAAACGTGTTTTCAATCTGTTGGTTACAATGAGTCATATTCATTACAAGAATTCATGGACAAATAACCTTTTTCAGTCTGTATTAAATTTAAGCCTCCTAGTAACTTCAATATTACATATTACATTCTACTCATTAATCTTTATCTGTGATATTTACTTATTTATTCCTCTCATTTTTTTTACTTTTATTGTATTTACCTATACCACATGATTTTATTTATATTAATATTAAGTGACATTCTGTATTGTTAATGTAATCATTTTTATGACTTGAGGTTTATCAATTGTTTAAATTGAAAGCTTTAATAAATGTATCTATCTATAGGTTAAAACAAGTATTTTTGGGCAATTATCAGGAGAGACACATAAAAAACATAGTAAACCCAATTAAAACTTTGAAAGTAACAGTATTAAAAAAACGACTTGTTTCTGTTCACTTCATTCAATTTTTTCGCCATCTTCGCGTAAAGTTTCATGTCATGGACCAATGGACCCTACAGGTCCCTTCTTCAACACATTAAAAAAATATAATAGATGAATAACACATATTTATAATAAAGAACTGCGATTTCTTTTTAGGCTGGAAAAATGCAGCCAAATTTTTAACATTAAAATTACATTAAAAAGCAATTGCGATCTCATTGCATGCAACATAATTGAGAAATATCTGAGCATGTGTATTCGCTTTGAAACTTGGTAATATTTAAATCACAGAATACTCATATATGGTTTTTTGGAATACTGAAGATTACTGGTGGGCTTAACAAATTTAATATCTCATTCAAATATTAACGAACATGTCAGACAGAGATGACATAGAATGACATAGTAAGTACACAAGAGTACATTGAAATGAGCGCAGAAGAATGCCCACAAGGTCGTTAAATCAACACTAACTTAATATTAAGATGTTGAAAGTTGACCTATACTCCTAATGTAATGTTAAATTATTTCATGCTGCTTGAAATGAACTGTTCGAAAGCAATATTTCAACTTTATAATGATGTTGATGTTAATACTGATGGTAATTTAGGCTGTTTCCACCCTTACATCAAAAGATACATTGATCCTGATCCACAAAACTGTATTTAACGCATATAAACTCAAAAAAACGAATCGGGTCATTATCCCTTCTTACAATCACTCATTCTTTTTTTTTTTAATTTAATGCTGATGATAACATTTGCGATATTTCTATTGTCAGCTCATGAAATTCTTCAATGTTAGAGGCCCTCTGTGATTCTCATCTTCCTAGAACGAAAGTAACTCTTAGAACGGTCAACTTCTATATTCAGTTTCAATATTATAATACGAATTAATTGGATAATGTACTGTCACAGTGTATGGTTTCCAGTTTCAACATCAAAAATAATTTTGCAATTGACTTATCAACGACACAACCGTTCTGTTTCAAAAGTAACCAACAAAACCAACAACAGGTAACCGCTGTCAAAAATTCTGGATAGTATCGATTTGAAACATTATCTTCATGTGGCAGTCACCTTTATCATTGTTTTTAGAGAATCTATTTTTCAATTTCACAACAAGGTAAATACAATTACGATGTCGTTTAGTCATCGAATGTAGCGTTTCATAGGAGTTAGGAGTGTAATCTAGACGTTCCTGAACTACGTTAATGTGACCGGTGACGTAAATGATCTTGATCATGATCAACATCTGTGGTCAAAGTCCAAATTTATTCATTTGCCAATCACGGGTTTTCAGTTATGTGTATCCATCTGCTCATTGCCAAGTCTTCAAATATTTCTTAGTATCTCAGATTAATTCTAATTGTTCTTTCGCGTCGGAAAAAGGAATACACCATAGCAACGACGATTGAATAATTTGATCATTACTCAATGAAAACCTCTATATTCCATATAATAAATCATATAATAAGTTTTACTAAGTTTTACGTTTTACAGATATGCTTAAAAAGTACAAATAACCAATGCTTGGCAACACCAAACTGTCAATTTTTGCCACCCTGAATACTTTTATGCAGTGTTGCCAATCTGCGGTAATTTATCGAAATTAGGGGAAAATCAATACTGGCGGTCAACGATATAAGAAGAAACAGTAATTTTATATAATTTGACTTTGAAGTTTCAACTTGCGAATAAAACGACAATTCAGTAATAAAAAATCTGACATTTTATACTTTAAATTGGTTAAACATTTTTGAATTGACTCTAATCAAAATATTCATGATAATTGAATATATCTCTAAAAGTATATAAGAGTAAACTTCCTCACTTTCATATTAGCAAATTTTGAATTAAATTCTAATACTAATTCATCGTATCTCGAGTTTTTACCTTATAACCAGCTTTTCAAAGTCGAAATTCATGCAAGCTATGAATTCGCGATTCTTATACCACAAATAAGGTACGAGTAAGTAGAGGACTGGTGGCTGAAATTTTCTTAACTGAAGAAGGAACGTTTCACGCAATTGTTTTTTAATTAAGCTGAGTTAAAAATATTTTTTTTCCAACTTAATCAGCGTTCTGGAACTAAAGTGCATTTCTGTGAAAATGGTGGTGAAAATATCCGTAATAGGAATCGAATGCTGATTCTTAGCATAAGTTTCGACGTCTGAGAGTCGTCGTTCTTTCAAAATATTATTCATAATTGGTTTTTATATTCGTATTGGTGATTCTTTTGGAGTATGATAAATTACCTATGGATTATATTATAATCAGGAATAAGAAGTGTTCTGTTGGATTTAAAACCTGAGAAGTTTACAATTTTCAATTATTTAGAAATTGCCATTCACTCCGAATATGTTTAGACTAATGCGAGTGTTTTAGTTTTGAGGATAACTTGGTAAATTGCTATTAGTAACGGCAACGCCGGTTCATTATCTTTCCAATAAGTATTCAATGTCGTTTTAGGGTATGTATTTCACGTTTTAGCGGAATTTAGTGTTGCGGTTTGCAGATCATTTATTTCTTTGGTTTTTTTGTGTTGATATCGAAACATGTCCCTTAGTGAGTAATCTATTTTTTAGTTCTTTCTATATTTCAAGTTTTTGCAATATGATGTAATAGCTGTTTGCCTTCATCCATAGCTATTTTTTCAATTTTCCATAGTTTTGTATAGACACAGTGATCATTGAATATAAAACTATTACTTTCAGCAACAATGAACAAACCAAAAATATTCTTCGAGGAAGAGTCTCAGACGGAGAGGTTAGGTAGAAAAGTAAAAGAAACTCCATTTTTCCCTATTGGTAAGTCTTCTTTTTTTTAGCCATTGGCTTCTGTTATAGGGCTCATATATTCAATGAAGTTTTTTAGCAGTTGACACTCCTGTTTGCCAATCGTTTCCTATAATTTTTATATCTAAATTTGAAATAATCTTTTCAAGTGCTTTATGATAGTGGACTCAACAATAAACATATGTTATATATTTTTTTCAATAAAAACATTTTCCAACAGGAGAGTCATAACACTTTTCTCATTTTACTTTGTTTGGTTACAAATTGTTTTTGTGGGGAAGGTGTTCATTCATTATAGACCAGAGGTGACAGTTTGCCTTTCAATATTCATCCTTGATAGTTTACCTATTATAACATCGCGTTTGTTTTAATTCAACCTTCCAATAGTCCTGCCAAACTTTATGATCACAGGTTCACAATGGGATTTTATGATTTATTTTTTTTCATATATTTGGTAAATTTGGGTTTTCAGATTCAGTAAAGATGTATTTATGTTGCATTAACTTTCATCCAAACAAGTACTGGTCCCAAACACCAGAAATGCAATACTCTTCTGGACGCGAGTTTCACCAACCAAGTTGACGTTTTCAGAAGATGTACACCAATTCCTAACTCTAAAACTAGCCTCTATTTATATCTAATAGGGTACACTTTCACTTTCAAATACACATGAATGATTTCGGGAAACTTGCACAAGAACATTTCCCAGGAATTTCTACCCGAAATCATTGATGTGTGTCTGAAAGTAAAAAGGTACTTAGATATAAGTAGAGACCAGTTAGGAATTAGTGTACTATATCTCCTGAAGGCGTCAACTTGGTTGATACAAAGCGAACTGTACTTGTTTTGGATTTATTATTCAGCAGAGATTTCAGTTCTACCTTTCCTTACCTTTCAACTTCACTTTGATTTTAACTTCAATAAATTTGCCTAAACACCTTTTTATAGTAGGTTCAGGGTATTGGCTAAATGATTATAATAAAACCAATCAGACCTTAAGTTGTAAAACCTGAGAATGCCCATCATAAATGTATTATATTATGCAAGATATTACTCAAATTTCTCAAGTTCGACCCTGTAGCATATTTGCATCTTTTACTCAATGATTTTCTACACACTATGATTAAACCAGGTAGTTTATTGCAGTTGATAAGCCAACATCATTTAGAGTAAAACATACTATACATGAATTATGTAATAAAAAAATGGATATGCAAATAGCCACCTGTTTCATACACCTGTTTTTGCTGAAGTTACTAAAATACAAACACACCACTGATAAAACTGACACTGAAATGTGGTAAAGAATAGTTGGAAAGGTATTAATCCAAGAATAGAACACTGTTCAAGTCTTGTGCCCTGAACACTGAAACTATTTTCATCATCATCATGTTTAGTTAGTACATTGAAGAAATATAGATCAGATCAAAGCTATCCACTCAACAAGTAAATATACACATATTTTTTTCAGCCATAGCACTATGCTTGGGCGTTGTAGGTTATGGAGCATACGCCTTCAAAAACAAAGGAAAGATGAGCACGAGTGTGTATCTAATGCATCTGAGGGTTGGTGCGCAAGGAGCTGCCGTAGGTTCTTTAACTCTGGGTTTAATCTACACTATGGTCAATGAACACATATTGAAGAAGGATTAGATAACTCAATTTTAGCTAATGACAGTTAGGCAGTATTTCTTATTGCAGTGATTTTTCTCACAGACTGTGTTACAAGTTCATTGTTGCAAGAGTAGTGTCACATGATATACTTGTTCTTCTTTTAGTGCTTAATTATTTATTGTTGATATTATTTATTTTATGTAACAAATACTGAAATTTAAAAATTGAAATACAGATATTTTGTTTATATAGGGCGTTGGATTATATCTGACAGATGTAAGTGCAGGAATCGATTTTCAATTATTGGAACACACTTGCAGATCGGTTTCGGGCTGTTTCGCTACTCGTCAGTGCAAGGTAGTGCCTATCATCAAACTAGAGTCGATGATTTCCGATAATTAAAAATCGAAGTCCTCTCAGACAGTCCTCTCCTCGAACTAGGCAGAAGCAAAAGTCCAACGACATGTTTGTCATTGCCCCATCTGCTTGTCAATGCACTAACCAACTGCATATCCACATGGCCCAAGACCTCGTATAAGGACAAAAAACTTCAAATACTTTAGTACGTGGGCATACCAGAAGACTCGCAGCAAATCAAATTATCTAAATGAACAATTCGTTCAGGCCACTCTCAACTCACCTACACAGTAGGTTTATGGACTGACACCTATCAGAAAAAACTACTCTCCTGGCTAATACTAGGAAGGGCGATGGATTATATCCGACAGGTGAAAGTGCAGTATTCTTCACAGAAGTGTTGGCGATACAACTACCGGAATCGATTTTTAATCATTGGAACACACTTGCAGACGGGTTTCGGCCTGTTTGGCTACTCATCAGTGCAAGGTAGTGTCTATCATCAACCTAAATTTTTGAATTGTACTGTGTGAAATGGTTCTTGAACCCGTAAATTATTAAATTAAATAAAGTCGATGATTTCCGATAATTAAAAATTGAATTCCTTTCAGAGTATCATTCCTCGAACTACTGTGTAGGTGAGTTGAGACAGGCCTGAATGAACTGTTCATTTAGATCATTTGATTTACTGCCAGTCTTCAAGTATGCCCACGTACTATAGGATTGAAAGTTTTTTGTCCTAATACGAGGTCTTGGGCCATGTGGATATGCTGTTGCTAAGTACATCGACAGGCAGATGGGGCGATGACAAAAGTGATGTTGGACGTTCGCTTCTGCCTAGTTCGAGGAATGATACTTTGAAAGGAGTTGAAACTGGTCTGAAGGAATTGTTCATTTAGATAATTTGATATACTGTCAGTCTTCACGTATGCCCACGTACTATAGGATTGAAAAATAATCAATGACATATTTGCAGTGGGTGCAAAAATTGTATTTTACCAAAATGATCTTTTCCGATAATGGAATTACTGGATTTCCAAACCTTTTGTATGGGGTAGTTTTTGTTCATTTTTTCAATATGAACAAAAAAGGTTTTATATGTTTTTTTTATATCCTCAGTTTTTTTTCGGTATCAACGGCATCGACTGCTATGGCCATCAGCATTGTGTTCTAGGTAGGCTATGTTAATTACTCATTGAGCCTCTTGGGATGCATCCTGACTATTCCAAATTCTATCGAGAAAAATATCTGAAGTTGGTATTCAAAAAACAACACCTCCTTGTAAGATTTTCACTAATTATTTTTACCAAAACGCAAGACGTGTTTCACCTTACAATGGCTTCTTCAGGCGTGTCTTTACTCCTGAAGAAGTCATTGTATGGTGAAACACGTGTTGCGTTTTTGTATAACTGTTTAGTGAAAATCTCACAATAAAGTGTTGTTTTGTGAATACGTTATGGATGTTTATCAAGTATCGGCCAATTCCATCATATATGTGAAGTTGGGTTTGAATAATTGTCAGCTTTCAGTTGTGAGTTGTTTCCTAATGATGAAATATTATTTCATTCCAGTCCTTTTTTCTCAGACAGTTGCCGAATATCAAAGATAAACAAGGCTCACCAAGGCAGTTAGTTGCAAAGCCCAGCTTCGACATCGACCACAGACGAGATTTGTCCTCCGTTTTTCATTGCATTCATTGAAATTTTTCACTGTAGCTTTCACTGCAAGGCAACATCAGACAACGCTGTTTCGATCCACCAGGTCTCATCAGTGGTGCTAGGCTTGGGGAGCCTGGTTTATCTTTGATATTCGGAAAATGAGTCTTCTTTTCTTTGTATGGGGGGATGCCATAGCTTTACTTTTGAGGCTTGTTCTTTTTAGGACAGTTCGGTGGTTCAGCCTAGCAGTTTGATGAGACCTGGCGGGTCGAAACAAAGCTGTCTAGTGTTAGATTCACAAATCCATCGAGTTGCCATGCAGTGAAAGAGAGGATAAAACTCATTTGGTGGTCGATGTCAAAGCATGGCTTCGCAATTGACCGCCTCATTTATCCTTGATATTTGGGGATTGAGTCTTCTGTCGATCTCATAGATGGCGTTTCGTATGGGGAGATGCTGTCACTTTCACTTGTTAGATCATACCCGATCTTAAAAAAAAGAAAAGTAATTTACTTGAAAAATAATAGGACATATGATTGAGGTATTACATCGCTTGAAGTAGGTGATTACACGACTCACATCCGTTTCTATAACGACAATTTGCTTTCGAGGTTCACTGTTAAGACAGTCAGTTGCAAAGTCAAGCTTCGACATCGACCGCCGACAAGATTCGTCCTGTCTTTCATTGCAGCTTTCACTGTAATGCACTATTTGAAAACCATAATCAAAATATAACGCATTTATGATTTAAAACCAGACAGAGCTGTTTCGACCCGCCATGTCTCATCAGTGGTGTTAGGCTGAACCACAAATGTGCGTTACTGAACTCGACTGTTTTTAGAGTACAAGCATGAGTGAGAAAAGTGCACGACATTTCCACTTACGCAGACGCCATCTGTGAGATTGACTGAGATCTCAAATATCAAAGATAAACGACTCTCTCGTCGACCTCTCTCTCTCAGGCTTATTCTTTGAGGAAACGTGAGTCTACGAACACATTTCTGGTTTAGTTTAATATCGCTATCTGGTGTTGTATCTTAAATGTGTTGTGTTTGGGCTATGGTTTTCTACTTTATTATTGATTAAATGTAAGAGTGGAATTCAAAATCAAACTGTAAGTGATTGTAACAAAATGTTGCTGGAAATTTATCCCCATGAAAAATTGTACCCTATAAACAATACTCAAGTCTGTCAGGGGATACGTGCTAGCCAAATGAAATCTATGGTATTTCAATACACGATTAGAAGAAATAAATAGTTTTTGAAGTTCTTGAAGTATTATAAAATTTGTAAATATTTTAACTCCCTTAGACTTGAAGCAACAATTCAAATCAGTATGTTTATTCCTATTGACACCTCAATATTGAGAGGTTTATAATTAAAGCTGGCAAAGTACTGGTCAGTTTGGTAAATTAAATACAACTCATTTTTCAAAATTTATTTCCAATAAAAGTGGTTTTACTTCAATCCTTGATTGTAAAGGAAAAACATACAATTTTTAAATCGATAGAAGCAAAATCTGATACTGTATATACATTTCAAATAGTTTTCCATTATTTCAACTTATATCACAAAGGCAAATCAAAATCAACATTAACGAATATATAAAAAATGGCACACAGAACATTCGATACAACATAATGCTTTTGCAGTGTGTGCCAAAGTATCTATAACTCTTCATAATCAATAAAATATAATAACAAAACAAAATATATGAGCAACTGTGAACCTCACATATTGTAAAACACTAGATTATAGGTACATACTGCACAAGAACATTAAAACTATATAGACTTGTACAAACACACAGTATAAAGAAACAACACTTTTGGTAGGTACTACTTACATAAGGAATTACATAAATATGATCTTTTATTTATCACATATGCAAACATCATATATTCCAACATTTTTTGTAATCTTAACTTTAACTGATCTATTTGTGGCAAAAAATATGCTCAGCAGAGGTTGGAGTTTTTGATTTGACATATGAAAATTATGCCCACATAACAAATGAGGAAATTGCTGTTTTACCTGTGAAAACTACTCACTTGAGGCGTTTTTTGGCGCTCATGTATTCAAAACGTATTCTTCTGTGATTCAAATACATTAATTCTAGCGTTGAAACGATGACGTCACATCAACTATGATTTGAAACGTATTCATGATGATTCAAAACTAGCGTAAGGTTGGTTTTGAAACGGAATTTGACATCACGGTACGTCAGTTGTCAGTTTCTGCTTTATTTTGATAGTTACAGTTTATAAAGGGCCGAAAACTTTTATCAAATACGTTGTAAGGATGTACAAAATAAAGCTGGCAAACTATTGTATGCACAAATCCGATTCTAACTGAGGTTAGAGAAAATTGAAACGTTTGTTTTTATTATTGAATTTGACATCTGACAGTTTGAATAATTCCATTCTGGCGAATCTTATTATTAATGACGTCATTAGGAATCGTTTTTGAATACACGCTTGAATACGATTAAACACCAGAAAACACCTAAGGTTGGTATTACATCTTTGAGAATAAAAAATTCTCTAGTAACAGCCTACTATATCATAAAAACTTTAAAATAAACTTTTCTGGGTAGAATAATAAATATAGGGTATTGGTTACATTGCATTTGAATGATTGATTTATTTTTCTAAGCAGAATATCGACCTCGTTGAAAAAATTGATAAAAGTTGCTCAATATTTCAACTTTTTGAGAATCACCCAAATCCTTTGGCAGCCCACTTGAAATGTTTGTCACCTTTTACATTGTTAAATCATATTTCTGTGGCGTTAAGTGCAGTACTTCTCACAAGTGAAAAGTGACGCCTAAACTATTTATCTCGTGTTCTAAAGGATAAGAATTTTTTAATTATAAAATAATATATAATAATATCCATTATTTCTTTGATTTTGTTTCGAAAAATAAACAGGCTTATCTCATTCAATATTCTGTTGACATGCTAGAGTAATGTTCCTCACACTTTCAAAAGAAATATTCTTTCAAAACTGTTTTGAATTAAAGAATACTGTTGAAAATTTGGTTCTTAAAGGAAAATGTTGATATCTCATAGCAAGTTGAACTAAGAAAACTTGACCATAAATTGAAAACATTCTGTGTCTTCTCATATTCCTTCAATTTTCGAAAATAAATTTTTGTAACTCAGCAGAGGTTAGATTGTAGCACTCCCAAGTCAATTTCATTTCATAATTTATTTCAATTTGTGAAACCATATCTTGAATTCATAGCCAATTATCGGAAAATAAACATAATGAAAGATTGTACTGAATAGTGACCAGGTTCTATACAGAGTAAAACTGGTTTCAAGAATATTTACTATGTAAAATGAATTTCATATCAGATTGACATGGCATAACATAGATGGGAATCTAAATGAAGGCTTCTTGTTTATAGAACATTTTTCGACTTTTTGAAGATACTGCTTTAGTCTAGTGAAGTCAAAGAGTACCTCTTGTGATGAATAACTAAAGCAACTGTGCCCCTAATTCAAGTAATTGAGTGGTTTTAATAAATATTTCGAGTTGTTTTATTTTCTGAAAGAAATATACTTATTTCAATTAAGGCTGCAATGGAATATATTTAATATACAATTTCTGAAAGTAATCATTCTTTTCAACAAGATCATAACTGAATTCCTTTTGCTTAGTTCCATGATAGTTTATCCCTGTTTTTCAGAGATACATTTGTTCGAACTATATGACTTTTCCGTTATTTGAACAATGTAACCAAAATGCCACTTTCGAAGAGACCACTGAGGAAAATAAGCAAAATATCGACTGAATAAAGATTTCCAAGAAATCTAATTTTGATACCCCTGGTTTTTATCCATGAATTATATTCATAACAAAATATTGAAATTCTTGGTAAATCACTATCTCATTCAGAAACTCGGTTCTGGATTATATTGGCAAATAATCTTAAAGTTAAATAACATAAGTTATAGGTATTTTGATTTTCAACTTGTAGACTACCAGTGAATCTTCACCCGTTTTATTTAAATTTTATTTCATAAGTACAGAAATTTTTGACAGGCAAATACCACGTTTTTTTCAATACCTTACATTTAATGGCCTTTTGCAGCATTGCTATTTATGAATTGATAAGGAATTTCAGTTTTACAGATTGGCTCAAAAGCAATTCAGAAGACCGAAAAGTTTTGAGATTTTAACGAAAATGCGAAAAAGTATTATTGGTATATACCTCTGATTTCATTTCACAGGAAAGAATTTTTTTCAGTACCTTTAATATGAGGTACCGCAAGCCTTGCTTATGGTAAGCTATTTTCATTTCAAATATTTTATTCAAGAAAGCAATGAGATTTTAAAAAATTGCTTTTGCCAACATTTTTCATCCTAATTTGTATCTTTTCAAGATTCCTTAATAGCAAGACTGGGAAAGGTTGAATCCCACTTCTTGAACCAACCAAATCTGTTTTATGGCACATTGTATTTTGACAGAAAATAAAACTGAATCAATATTTAGGCCGCAACATATAATAATATAACATTTGCTTGTCAATTCACAAATAGGTTAAATACCACTTCATGATGATCCTACGATTTTACTAAAAGGAAGAACTATTCTAAACATATAGTGAATGACTTGTTATAAATTCGATTATGTTGCAGCAAATACCTTGAAGAAGCTGTAACTTGTATTTTTTCATAAATACTATTCGTTAGAATATCGTTGGCTCCACCTTTGTTAATAATAATGTTGAGGTATTACCTTGATTATCCATATTTCGTTAGATAGATCAATTCAAAATTGAATAAATTATGAAAAAATACGAGATCACATGAAATGACCAAAAATGTGAAATTAGATACATTAAGATTACACCTTATTTATTATTCTTATTAAGAGAGCTAAAAACATTTCAATAGTATTTATATCATGAACAGTCAAATGGAAGTAATATTTCCAAAAATGTTTACATCTAAGTGTCTCAAAAACAATAGGACCTTCCAGATTGCTAAGTAATTTCAATCAAGATAATGGTCTTATTGTTTGTAAGATGCTCTTGTCCCATTACAAGTACATAATATACTTTGCTTATTACATTAGCTAAATACGATCTATCACACACTGAAAAACAAATCCATATAATATGTTGATGAAGTTATTCCTAAAATCAGTATTCATAAGAAAAGTATATCACATACTGGATTAATTTAAATGCTAGTAGAAAATCTTACTTTTAAAGCAAAGTGCGGGATTCATCATAATAGATTTGTAAACTATTACAAGATCAACATTATCTTCAGACATATCCACCTAATTAGGTAATCTGCATACTGTATCCACTCCATATAAATTCAGGATGCTCTATAAGAGCAAATAAGTTCAGCATGAATACAGAAGCCTATTTTTAATGCAGCAGTGCGTTCAGATCTCTTTAAAAAAATCTATCAATCTAATGTAATTCTAAGGCAGTTCCATAAAAGTACAGATTTAGTGAAACGAGAAATAAGAGGCGGTCGTCAGTATTGGATCTATGAACCCTTATAGCTTTAAAGAACATTACACTGTGACTAAAATAATGATGCAAGGCAAGAATATATTACTGATATGCTAAATTTATTGTAAAAGGTTGACTCACTAAAAGTGTAATAATAATTTACAAATATAAAATAATTTCGCACTGATAAAACTCCTAGCCCATATATTCAATACTTTGGTGTGAATGAATTGAATCCTTAAAGTATTCTCGTTTTTGAGTTCATTCGGCTAATGAGCTCCATGTATGAGAACAATGGCGTGCTGCAGTAAGCTGCCGTTATATCTATCGATCGATCTCGGCGGATGATAAGCTCTTGATTATTCAAATTTTAAAGGCAATCTATTTTGAATGTTCTTCATCATATCGTGGCTTTCAAGAATAGTTCATTTTGTATAAGTACTATCTAAGTTTATTTTGTTGTCAACTATATATGTGTAAAATTTTTTAAGACTAATTAGTTGAGTTTATTGAATATTGGCTTCTTATTTTACTTATTTTCTTAAGCATCTTTATGTACAATTTGAATTCAAGAAGTAGTTTCTACTACGTATATGTTTTTGAAATAATTGCTTGAATAGTGATAGGCTCCACTGGGGAAATGGAAATATAATAACATTACAAGAATACCTAGAAAGTGGTGAAGAGGAATTAAAAGTTCATGATAAACCAAAAATTAATATAAAAATGAAAAATCTGAGAATCACACATCACGAAGATTTCACAATAAACAGTTCATATAAATTTATGGGACACCACAATTGCATTACTCCATCTAGAATGATTCTAATGGTTCTATTTATGTGCACTGAACCCAAACGCTGCTCCGCCATTGCCACCGCTGCGATGAAAATGAACATTCTGCCACTTATTGTCCTTTTTATGCCACACTCTGCTCTCTTCAGACTGGTGAGTATGTGCTTGACCATGCCTTGGGAAAAAAATGAATAAGTATATTACCTGTCTAGGTGAGTAAGAGACCGTATTATCATTTCAAAAAGAAAGGTGAGAGAATATACAGTGTGACCCATTTTTAATGAAAACACCCCCCTAAAATTTGAAGTTGTAAACCGATTTTAATATTTTTTTTTTAAATGTCAAGTAATAAAAGGTCTACCGTGGGACAAAATTTGAAATGTTTATTAAAATTTCAGGGCATATTACGATATTTTCTCTTAGTCGAAAATCGGGATTTTTAAAAAGTAATCCTGTACAAAGACGAAACAGGAATGACAGGAATGATCAAATAATTTTAGATTATTTCGGAAATAATCCTGATGCCAGTATAAGGAATGCCACTTTAGATTTGAA